>LBNU01035227.1:0-15874 GCA_014162995.1 Artemisia annua
CCATCACTTTTCTTGATGGCAGGAGAGAGGTGGCGCTACCGGTTGGACAAATCGAAACCCTAAAATCGAAACCCTAAAATCGAAACCGTACAATTGAAACCCTACAATCGAAACCCTACAATCAAAACCCTACAATCCTAACCAAATACACGTTTTAACCTAGTTATTGGGTTGAACGGGACCATTTTCTTGGACTGACTGATTGGGGGTGAACGGGACCATTTTGGGGGTGATGGATAAATTATTTTTTGTCGCCACCGTGTGTACTGTGTGTGTGTTTTTTTGTATTTTTTTAAAATTTGAAATTATGAAAGATGAAAAAAAAAAGAAGAGAATAAAAAATAATTAAAAGTACATAATAAAGTACAAAAATAAAATCTATAGTGAGATTTGCAAGTACAAAGAAGATCTATCCAAAAGATTCTCTGCCAACTTTTTGATTTTTTAAATATATAAAGTACACCGTCAGTCGAGCAGCCGTCAGTCGAGCAAGTGAGTCGAGCAATAAAAAATATTAAAGTACATCCACTACCAACAGTAACAAAGATTTTGTCAGAGATTCGCTGCACCCAAAAATAGTAATATTTAAACTGATAGTGGGACACGTGTCACGCATATAGGCTGGTTGAGCAGTCGAGCAGTCGAGCANAATCACTCGAAAATGCACGCATTGTCTTGTTTTTTTACTAGCATATAATTTGGATTTTTTTTTAACAGAAAAACAGGAATTACCGTATAGATACCGATTTCCCCGGCACCGGGTACCGGAAACCCCGTCCGGTAAAGTACTGGTACCCCGTTTCATGCTCTGGAAAAAACGGTACCACCAATTCTTTTCGTACCGGGTTCGGTACCATTCTGCATTCGCGTACCATGCTCATCCCTACTCCTTTCTCTTCTAAAGAGGAATACCCGAAAACACAATGTAGTGGACATGATTTGTCAACAAATCAAAATAAGGCACTCTTTCTCAGACATTTCAATACCTACAACAATCGAAAATATTTACACGAATATAAGCTTCACAAAATTTCATATCTAGATCTACATAAACAAAAAATACATTATATACGAATATAAGCTTTACAAATTCCATAATCTAGATATACATAAATACTATGGACGGAGCTTGAACTATGTCTTTAGGGGCCCGAAGTATCAACGATTAATTTAGAGAGGTCAAAGGTAAAATAATTTTTTTTCACTATTCTATATAAACAAATAGTAAAAAAAAAAAAAAAAAAAAAAAAAAAAAAAAAAAAAAAGGATGCCATTCTAAAAAAAAAATAATAATAATAATAATAATAAAAAAAAAAAAATGGGGACAGCCTAGAGCCCACCCCTGCCCTTTAAATCCTCCCTCCATCGGTAGAAGGAGTGGACCGTGGAGACAGACAAAGCCAAGTTTGGCAGCATGACGTGTGGGATCCAAAGGAGTTTTTTGTTTGGAGAAAATTCCCAGATTAGGCCCAAATAATTTTCGACATCTTTCCATAGTTTGTCGAGGCGGAGATTTGAAACCCCATTCCCATTTTGGTTCGGATGCTCGACTGCTCGACTGCTCAACCAGCCTATTATGCGTGATGACACGTGTCCCACTATCAGTTTAAAATATTTACTATTTTTGCGCTGCAGCTGAATCTCTTGACAAAATCTTTGTACTGTTGTAGGGATGTATTGAATATTTTTTATTGCGTCGACTCACGTTGCTCGACTGACGTCTGCTCGACTGACGCGTGTACTTATATATTTAAAAAATCAAAAAGTTGGCAGAGGAATCTTTTGGATAGATCTTCCTTTGTACTTGCAAATCTCACTTATAGGATTCTTTTTTGTACTTTATTATGTACTTTAGTTTAATTTTTTATTCTCTTCTTTTTTTTTCATTTTCATAATTTCGAAATTTTAAAAAAAATACAAAAAAACCACACACAGTACACACGGGGTGGCACAAAACAACTAAGTTATCCATCACCCCAAAATGGTCCCGTTCACCCCCAATCAGTCAGTCCAAGAAAATGGTTCTCCGTTCAACCCAATAACTAGGTTAAAAACGGTATTTGGTTAGGATTGTAGGGTTTTGATTGTAGGGTTTCGATTGTAGGGTTCTCAAGTTTGTACGGTTTCGTTTTAGGGTTTCGGATTTTTAGGTTTCGATTTGTCAACCGTGTAGCGCCACCTCTTCCTGCCATCAAGAAAAGGATGGATGAAATACAAGTAAGTAAATCTCTTGACGGTTTTTAAACTCCCTTAGGTTTTTGGGTTGAACTAATTGACAGCATGTGTTCCATGTTGGGTGATTCATTGTAGTGGTTTCGATCTTGTACATGGTTTCGATTTTGATTGTTGTTTTGTGGTCTGTTTTGTGTTGATATAACCTGTTTTATTGATTTTATTGGTGTGTTTGTGTTGTTGATTTCTTGTTGTTGCCTAGTCTGTGCCATTATTGGGTAGATGTGATAACTATAGTTTATGTGCCGCGCGGTGTTCAACTGTGGTGTGTGTTTTTTTGTATTTTTTTAAATTGGATTATGGAAAGATGAAAAAAAAAAAGAAGAGAATAAAAATAATTAAAGGTACCATAATAAAGTACAAAAAGGAAATCTTATAAGTGAGATGCAAGTACAAAGAAGATCATCCAAAAGATTCTCTGCAACTTTTTGATTTTTTAATATTATAAAGTACCTCCGTCAGTCGGACAGCGTCAGTCGGAGCAAGTGAGTCGGCAATAAAAATATTAAAGTAACTCCCACTACCAACAGTACAAAGATCTTTGTCAGAATTCGCTGCACCCAAAATTACGTAATATTGTAAACTGATGTGGGACACGTGTCACGCATATTAGGCTTGGTGTGAGCAGTCGATCAGTCGAGCGATGACCAAAATGGGAATGGGGTAAATCCTCGACCAAATACTTGAAATGTCGAAAAGTTTTCTGGCCTAAATTGGGAATTTTCTCAAACAAAAACTCCTTTGGATTCCCACCTTCATGTGCCAAACTGGCTTTCTTAGTTCACTCCCTTTCTACCATGGAGGGAGGATTTAAAGGGCGGGGTGGGCTCTAGGCTGTCCATTTTTTTTTATTTTATTATATTTTGAATTATAATTTTTTTTTAGAATGGCATCCGTTTTTTTTTTTTTTTTTTTTTTTTTTTTTTTTTTTTTTTTAACGTATTTTGTTTATAGAACTAGTGAAAAAAAAATTATTTTACCCTTTGACCTCTCTAAAATTAATCGTTGATACTTCGGGCCCCCTAAAGACATAGTTCAAGCTCCGTCCATAGTTATTTATGTATATCTAGATATGGAATTTTGTAAAGCTTATATTCGTATATAATGTATTTTTTGTTTATGTAGATCTAGATATGAAATTTTGTGAAGCTTATATTCGTGTAAAATATTTTCGATTGTTGTAGGTATTGAAATGTCTGAGAAAGAGTGCCTTATTTGTGATTTGTGTGACAAATCATGTCCACTACATTGTGTTTTCGGGTATTCCTCTTTAGAAGAGAAGGAGGTAGGGATGAGCATGGTACCGGAATGCAGAATGGTACCGAACCCGTAACGAATTGGTGGTACCGTTTTTTTCCAGAGCATGAAACGGGGTACCAGTACTTTACCGGACGGGGTTCCGGTACCCGGTGCCGGGAAATCGGTATCTATACGGTACTTCCTGTTTTTCTGTTAAAAAAAAATCCAAATTATATGCTAGTAAAAACAAGACAATGCGTGCATTTTCGAGTGATTTTGGACCAAAACATGTGAAAAAACACAACCAACAATTAAATAAACATATAACCAAGATAGACGTAAATTACAAATGTTCCAAAACTTATAAAATTCCACCTAAATATTATGAAATCATTCAAAATAAACATACTAAACCATTTTCAATAAAAAGACAACTAATCATTCAATCTTGTGCAACTCTTTTTTTTTTTCTTTAGCGTTTCGCTTGACAATTCCATCGATATCTTCTAAATCTACATATACGACAAAAATAAACAATGTGAATAACGAACATTATGCAACTAATATACTTTTTCTATGTTCTAATGTAACTACAACAATTGTAGTTTAAAATTAAAGCAGCAGATCCTTTATGAACTATAGTCACAGGCCATATAAATGAAATACTAATGGATAATTCAATTTTTGTCGAGCTTCTCAGCCCCTATTCTCTACTATATACTATAGCACAACACATGTGCCGACCAAAATGCAATATAATATTCAGAAATTTTAGCCAAATACTGGGCTCTTTTAGGCCCACAAAAAAAAATCTTTGGTACAAGTATTTCATTCATTATTGTTGCAGGAGTACCCAACGTTTGGAGGAAAAAAAAAAAAAAAAAAAAAAAAAAAAAAAAAAAAAAAAAAAAAAAAAAAAGATCCTTGAACATTAGTTAAAAAAATGAACAAAAAATAAAATAAAAGAAAATTACAAAGCACACCCTGAAAATCTTAATATTTACCACTTTTATATATAAGAATCTTTATTTGCCAAAATATGTAACAAATACCTAGCAAAAAAAGCCTCTCGATAACTGATAAGACGAAAAAAGTGTACCCATTTTAGGGGTCTTTAAGCCCTAAATCGTATTTATTTGATCAAATATTGCCTTAAATCGTTTCTTTTCTCATTTTAGGTACTTGGGACGTGATTTCTGAAATATGAGCATTTTGGAGCTTTTTGGACGTAATTTATGCTCAAGAACAAATAAACCACAAAGCCATGAAAAAAGGTCAGGGAACACACAACCTGACGGCGTCATGCCTTAAAAGCTGACGCCGTCACGAGAAGATCATTGGAGATGGAAAATTCTAAAGTAGACGCTACCGAGAACTTTTGAGGGAATTAACACCTGACGGGTCAGGATGTACCTATTGGAAGTAGGCCGTCTGGCCTTAAGTTAACAAAGCAGACGTCCCAGAAGACTTTGAAGGTGACGCAGTCAGATTCAACCTGACGCATCAAATTGTATATAGAAGTGACGACGTCAGAAAGAAGCTTCACGAGAAGAAACCAAAAGTGGACCATCACAAGTAAACAAGACAATCACAACTTAGCGCGCGGAGTAGCGATATACTGTATTTTGGCATAAAATCTTCATAGAACTTGGATGTTGGTGGTATTCAAAAGCCCATAGCGAATGAGACGAAAAAATCTGATTGGTGAAAACGACGAGCTGACCCATCATTGTTGAGCTGAGGTACGCCACCTTGCCGACAGTAAAGTTGCCTATAAAATAAGAACATTATAACTTCTTATTTGTAGCCACCAACCCTAAGTCCGAATTACTAGGGTTAAGGGCTAAGGTGATTTTTTCCAGAACTTAGAAGGTTCCGACATCACTCCATAAAATCTTTTAATGGTTTGTTTATTGATTCAATCTAATAATAGTTATGTCTTCAATATCCATTATTGTTGATTGCTATTTCATTAATTATGCTTTGCTTTTAAATCACCTTGATGTTCAACTTATATTGTGTGAAAACTTGTTATACTAATTAGATCTTATTGATTTCTAGTTGATGATTTCCTGTCTCTAATCTCCCATCAATTAGCGGCTTGTTGATGTGTGTTCTATCTCCATCAATTAAGCGTGACAACTTCAATAGATCTAGTTGGTTTAGTTTTAATTCTTGTCCTATTGTTCTTGTTTTGATTGAATTGTTTCATTCAATGTTAGGCTTAAGAAAACTGGCTTAAACTCCCATATATGGTAACATGCTTGAACGTCTTTAAGAAACATGTACCAATGATAGTTTATTAAGAGTTTAAATGCAAGAGCCACTGTTTATAATCCTATGATTGGGTGCTTTACGCATCGTTGTAGGAGGAGATAAGGAGCTCATAGAATTGGGAGAGTATGTAGCGCACCCCATGAGTATTAAGGAATAACCGTCAATTAAACAAGGTTTACAGTCATAGGTTAGAAGTTGGATAGTAGCAAGGGGTAATACATCGATAGGTGTAGACAGTGCTTCACTTTTCTTGTAGAACCTTTTAATATTACTTTCTGTGCACGATTAGTTTAAGCATTAGTAGCCGGTTTGGGTTAGTTGACTGCACTAATTTCCGCTCCACTCTTTCCGAATTACCTGAAATTTACTTGCTTCCATAAAACATAAAAAATACAAAAAGAATTCATCCCTCATTCTAGACCTAGTAGATAAATTTCAATCCTAACGAACACTATTCTTTGAGTTGAACGATCAATCCCCCGTACTTACCACTTCACTATACTACATCGGTCAGGTACACTGCCTGGTGGGGTTGTAAGCCTCTTGAGATCCCTTGAGAGGTAAAACCTGTTGTAAGGTCGCAAAACCACGCATCAGTAACGAACAAAACAAGTACAAACATAGTTTGACACAACATTTATTCTAAACAAATACAACACGTGCCGGCAAAAAATACCGCGATCTCACAACAAGAAGCCCCGCCCAAACATTGTTCGTAAATGATCATCGCAAAAATTTCTCAAAAATTCCCGCTGCAACGCAGCGGGCACTTCCCATTTAAAAAACAAAATTATACAACTAACATATTTTTTATATCAGTGATGTCATTAGTCTAAACATTTGATGACACTCTTTTTTTCCTACTTAAAAAATAAACTGCAGTAGATTAGTTTAAAAAGAACCTTTTGTATTCTGTACCAAATCAGGATTTCCCACATAAGTCCCGTACTGTTTTAAAAGGTACCTTTTTTTCACCTTAAATCGTGGTCCCGGTACCGTACCGTACCGTATACAGGAACCGGTACCGTTTCGGTATGGTTTCGGGATTCGGGTGGAAATGCTCATCCCTAGAAGGAGGCTAATTTTGCAATGACTAAAACACTAAGCTACACCTACAACCCAAGTTGTATTTGAGTAATCCACCTTCTAACGGAAAAGATGTCAATTTTAATTTTTATACGTGCTTTAATTATGTACCCATTTAGAAGTTATTTGATTCATCATTTAGAGTCATTTGTAAATGACTTAACTAGTCTTGAGTGAACGAAACAAGCTGAATAGCCAAGTTGAACAGCAAATCAAATCAATTGGTGAAATGCAAGCCTATTTAAGTAGGTCCAAGTTGTGCTTAGAAGAAAAAAATGAAGGTCAATGATGAGCTTAAGAAGGATATAGATCTCTGCAACTCTTGCAACTCTGATGTAGCTTCATATAAGTTAAAGGCTAAAAGAGCTAGGGTTAGGGCCGGCAAATTCAAAACACGCGTTGCATAGATCTAGAGATGTATATCATGCTTAAGGTGATCATTGACCTTATTTTTTTGTTTTAGGCGCAACTTAGACGTACACAAATAGGCTTGTATTTCACCAATACATTTGATTTGTTGTTCAACTTGGCTATTCAGCTTGTTTCGTTCATACTCAAGACTAGTTATGCCATTTACAAATGAGTCTAAAAGATGAATCAAATCACTTCTAAATGATTGCATAACTAAAGCATGTAGAAAAAGTAAATGGATATCTTTTTCGTCAGAAGGTGGATTACTCAAATACAACTTCAGTTGGTTGGGGTTGTAGGTGTAGCTTAGTGTTATCGCCATTGCCAAATTAGCCTCGTTCTCTTCTAAAGAGGAATACACGGAAACACGACATAGTGGATAAGATTTGTCACACAAACCACAAATAAGACACTCTTTCCCAGACATTTCAATACCTACAACAATCGAAAAGGATAATATTATATATGAATACAAGCTTCATAAAATTTCATATCTAGATCTACATAAATAACATAAACAAAAAACACATTATATACGAATAGAATCTTCACAAAACTTCGTATCTAGATCTAAATAAATAACAAAAACAAAAAAATACATTATATACGAATAACAAAATTCACACGTATATAAAAATTTTAGTGAAAACATAATTAAAAAACATAGATTTACATACACCGAAAAGGCGGCTGAAGATACTGAATGAGATGGTAAACCCTAATTAGTGTTACTATTTACTGTATAAAATAAATTCGTAAAATCACGTGTGATTCTATTTTTTTATTTGTGTTTTGGTATGAAAAAATGTAAATCACGTGTGACTTACCCTTTACTTTTATAAACTGAAACACATGTGACTCTATTTTAATCTAAAAATGAGTAAATTACACGTGATTCTATTTTTATTGTGATTCTATGTAAATCACGCGTAATTCGTGCGTAAATCACATGGCGGACCTAATGAAAAAATCAATGTGGTTCCTTTTATTAAGTTGAAGTGAAAATTTAGTGGCGACACCAGTCGATAGGTTGGGTCAAGTCAGATCGAAACAAAAAAATATATATATTGTATATCTTTCTCTTTCAAATAGTGAATCATCGAGAAAGAAGAAAAATAATAAATAAATAATGATATGTTTAAATTGAACCCCACTACTACTTCAAAGTTCAAAGAGTGACAATTACTTGACATACATACTCAATCAACATTCTCTTGAAACCAAACCAAACATCACTTCATCAATAAACCCCCAAAATGGGTACAACTCAGAAACCAAAACGTACCACAGCCTGAGACCACATTCACAACTCCTGCCGCTCTCCACCAAAACATCCATAACTGACTACATCCTCTCACTCTTCACATCTTCACCACGCGCTTCACTCATCGACGCCAGAAAAATTGAAGCCGTCAGAGTATCCGGCTATTGGTGGTGGAAGTTGTCGTTGTGGTTTACCGGTGGCCATAGATTAGTGAATCGGTGGTAGATAATGGCGATTCTGTATGAAATAATAGAGATGAAACTTGGTGAATGATTTGGGGATAAGTTTATGAGAGTGTGTGTGTGTGAATGAGTGGGTGAGAGTGTAAATGAGATTCTTGAAATGAATGTACGCAACTACCCCTGCAGATAAATACATGAGACAGATTAAAATAAAGGTAACCGTCAGATGAAAGTTAGATCAACGGCTGAGATGTAGTTGTTTGTTCTTTAGATATTGTTTTATCTTGTAATGAACTTTCCTCTTTACTGTATGTATTAAAGCTCGGCCGTATCTAAGCGAATATTCGCTTCCTTGAATTAAAAAAAATACATATAATATTTATTTATTGCTATGAACAAACAGATATAGTAAACTTTTACTATTTCTGGGCTGGCCCTTTTAACCAAATGGAACAACGTTTAGCCCACAAAGGTTAACCCCCTCCCCTTCTTTTTTTTTCCCTGCATACATTGGAATTCGTCGTTCAAACGAGATTATCCGTAACATTCTACACTTACTCGACCACCTTTCTCAGCTAACCAGCCATTTACTCAGGTGAGATTGATCTTTTATGTTGTTTGTTTACGTTATCGCGTTTAGTATTGGATTGCATGCTATGTTTTGAATTGTTTATGTTGTGTAACGCTATGTGCTATAGTACTTCCTGATTTTTTAGTATGCTTAACTTCTTTTGTTGTTTCTAACTAATGTGTCCTTTTCTTGCTATGGTAATCTGAAAACATTTTTGGAACTTATTATATTGTTAGCCATTTGCTGCTGCTTTCACTTTTTTGTGTTGTTGTATAACTTACCTTCTAAGACGTATGAGAACTAAAAAATTAAAAAAAAAAACAAAACAAAACAAAAAACTGCCCCTATAATTGATGTTGTTATAACAAGAAGCTAGGAAAAATAAGTCTAAAGATTCTTCAGACGACGAGAATGGTAATTCTGATGGTGATACGATTGAAGAAGCTGGCCACTTCTTTGCTGGAGATACAACTCAAAAGAAAAAGGTGTCGCGTGATAAAAAAGCTCAAAAAAATGAAACGGGATTATCAAAAGAAGAAGCTGAAGCAAGTAGAGCAGAGCTTGAATTACTACTTGTTGATGGTGATGGTGGAGATGCTAATGTAAAAGGATATAATTTGAAACGTAAAATGGCTAAAGGGAAGAAGGGAAAACAAGATGATATTGATGAAGAGAAGATACCAACTGTTGACTAGGAGCGTGGCTTATGTGAGACAGGTGGCACACAAGCAGAACAAAGATGATGTGGCCGAAAGGGGGGACAACCTAATGATTCACCTGTAGAAGCTCAGGCTGCAGAACCAAAAAAACTAATTCAAAGAAAGATCACAAGANAAAGAAGAAGCTGAAGCAAGTAGAGCAGAGCTTGAATTACTACTTGTTGATGGTGATGGTGGAGATGCTAATGTAAAAGGATATAATTTGAAACGTAAAATGGCTAAAGGGAAGAAGGGAAAACAAGATGATATTGATGAAGAGAAGATACCAACTGTTGACTAGGAGCGTGGCTTATGTGAGACAGGTGGCACACAAGCAGAACAAAGATGATGTGGCCGAAAGGGGGGACAACCTAATGATTCACCTGTAGAAGCTCAGGCTGCAGAACCAAAAAAACTAATTCAAAGAAAGATCACAAGACTTCAATGTTAATTAAGTCCATAAAAATGAAATCCCAACAGCTTACTTCGGATGCTAAGAAGTCCAGGAGGAATGCGAAATAGCCTTGAGGTATCAGACAATTTTTTGATAGAGAGAATTGTACTTGTAAGGTCTCAGTTTGCACCATTGCTGGTCACTTTTGTTTAATTTATTCTGTTTTTATTTATGTTCTTATACAAAAGTTATATATTTTCTAATAATAGATTAAATTTTCTGGGTTATATTTTGATACAAGATTGGGATGGAAGTTTTCTATCTCACTTTATACCCATTATAAAAAAAGTCTTCTCATTAAATTAGCCCTTGGCTTGTCTTTAAGTTGATCAGCGATAGGAGCCAGAAATTTGTGATAAGGGGGCTCAAATTTTTTTCCGATAGTGGCATACAATTCTTTGTTTTAGAAGCTGGATTGTAGTAACATACAATTCCTTGCCATACGGGCTCAATGATATTCTTTTTCGGTGGTAACATACAATTACTTGATTAGTTGAGAATGAATAAAACGGGCAAGCATTGACTAAATGGTTGTGAATAGTAAAGATGGGGATTGAAGAAGATAACCGTCATTGTTTATATGGGCTATTGGCAAAGGCTGTGGATTAAGGACTCTAAAGTTATTGTCTAAGGTGGGCTAGTCGGAGTAGTTGGGGATTGCCGAGCACCCTCTGGCTCCATATTGGCTATGTCGCTCTAGTGGCTCTGTCCCTGCTTATGATATCTTTTGGTTCAAGCAATACAAAAACAACGACAATACCAACTTGGATTTAGGGCTTTAAGGTGAGGGAGCTAAGATGTAGACAGACACATCTCTACAAAGGGTAAAGAAACTGCTTCTAAGGTGTCATGCATTCAAACAAAAACACTTGACCCGCTCCCTTCATTCTAAATTATTGTCACCAGACAAAATACACTTGTTTAAAAAAATGCATTTATTACGAATCTTGTTTTTGCAAAAATCACAAAAAATAGTTTTACCCTTAAAATAGTAAACTTAAGCAATCCAACTAGTATATATAGTAGTGGACAATTAAATTATGACAAACCGAAAAAGTTAAGACAATAAAATTGGGACAAAGGGAGTAATTTATATATGAATCATGTAGTTGTTGAGTCTACTTTAATTGGATAGTCGTGCTTATGTCATGTTGTTGTTGAATCGATCTAAGCTATTAGTTTTAAAAATTCAGGTTACTTACTATATATGTCAGCTTAATTTAATGAACACAAGTTGTCCATAATTTTAGTTAGTAATTTATAGACCATCATTATAAACAAATCATTCTCGGTTTGATAGAATAGACAATTTCTAATTGTATACAGAACGAGATAAGCACTGATACTCTGATAGCTGTTTGTCAACATGGTAGGCGCAACATCATATTCTCTCAGCAAGTAGTAGAAAACTAGAAACTAGTCTTGGAAAGCAATTGAACAACAGAAACGTTGTTTTATTAAAAGGTAAACCATATATATGTCTGTCTCTACAAACAAACCTATATATTTACGTCAAAACTAAATAAGAATCGACAAGTAGCTCTCTGTATGATCGTGTGACATGATTCTATACTATATACTGCATCGTATGAATGTAAATCTACAGATGGCAAGAAATGCATTACAACAAAACAACCATGAAAAAGTTGGTAAGAATAGAGGCAACAATTATGAAATTTGTATATGATAATGCGGATGCAAAGTTTCCTGGTTGACCTGGACTCGAGTTAGGTGAACCATGTTGGTTCTTGTTCACAGGTTTCATTTGAAGCCAATTGCATTCTATCATTCGTTTAACATTCACCATGTTATAGTTTGTGTGTGACTGTGTTTGTTGAGAGCAAAATATAGAACATAGAATGTAGATATAGAGTAAAAATAAGACTGCATTAATATGACTCGATCCTAAACTATTTATAGTTTGTGAAACGTCACAACCTAACAATGTCAACCATTGTGTTGTTTCACTTCTAACCGTTTATAACCATAACTGTCAAACTAAATAACTAACTATTAAATGTTGTTTGGGTTAACGTTTGACCCAAACATAACATGTGCCTTTTGACCTAATTCGACCCATACTTAAATAAACATATAAGTAAATGTCTAAATAAACATTACAAGCATTAAAAATGGTTCACATCTCCCTCCTAATGCTTTAATGTTGATCCTTCCATGCTTCCTGGTTCTGTCTTCAAGTGATGATGATGAAATCATCACTGCTAGTTGTGCTTGCTTCCTTCACTTCATTTGTTGCTTCAATGTTGCCTTCACTGTTGCTCACCATGTTTTTTACATCTTCCATCTCAGTCCTACTTTTCTTCCTTGGAGTATTATCTAGCATTTTCCCTTCTTCAGCATCCATCCTTGCAAAAGCCTGTGGCCATTCAATCCCTGCAGTTCCACTGCAATTTCCTACCACTTCTCCTGGCCTTTCCTGCCTTGATCTCTTTGCTTCCTCGTAGTAAATCTTTACCATACCTATGTACTCTTTGTAAACTTCCTTGACTGCTTCTTTATGTTCATGTGCCAACCCTAGCAACTGTGCAACTTGGTACCAATTGTTGTTGAATGTAACTTCCATATATCCACCCAACTCATCCACAAACTTATATAAGCCCAAAAAATCAACCTTAATTACCCCTATAACCGGTGGTAATTTCCCTAATACTTCTTGTTTTAGGTATCCTAAATAGAACCACTCTAGAATTTCCATAAACTTCCCTTTCAATACTTCCCAATTACCATATACCAGTTTATCTATTTTTATTAAATCTAGGAATGATATAAACCTTGGAAAAGTATTTACCTTCATGAAGTACAACGTCCCATTTAAACTCAAATACTCATTATCTACATAATCATGAACATCCTCCTTGTTCATTTTTAAATCTTCCATTCCTTTTATCAAATAGCATTCTTCATTTAGATCCAAGGATCTAAAATAGCCATCAAGAAAACTGTTGTGACTTTTAATGATGCTTGCTTCATCCTCTTCTTCCATGGTGTCCAATTCCACTGATTTTCCCATGTTATCAAACATGTATCTCAGTTTGCACTTATTGTCCCCAAAAGTCACCATGTAACCCTGCTCTTCTAATTGATCCAAACTTAGTATATTCAATGTTACTTCTGGTGTGAAAAGTACATTGGATACTACTATTCTTCCTTCATTTGTCTCCACAAATGCTTCTCCTACTCCATAAGAAACAAGAAGTTTCTTTTCTTTCTCTTCAGTCCCTTCAACTTTGAATCTGTGTATCATCCTTTTGAATAAATGCTTCATGGGACTCATGTTCCTCTTGTAGGCACTAGTAACATACCAAATATCATCCCAACTTCCTTGATCCGAGCCTTCTACCATGCAATCCGTGGTTACATGTACCCTTTCTAGTTCATACTTGAAAGTTTCATGAACTTCTGGCATCACTGTTGTTGTAGGATTCATCATGCTTGATTCCATGTTTTCTGTGTTAATCTCCTTTTCCTTATGCATGCATTTCCAATAAACGTGCCTCTCCTTTTACAAATATAGCAGCGTGCATGCTTATCCTTTCTGGATAGTCCACTGGTTTCTCCTATTTGTATGTGAGTTGGTCGTGTTTTTGAGGAATTGTAGGACACAACTTCCTCCACTTTCTTCCTTAGTAACTGTTTTCCCTCCCCTCAGGTGATATATGTTTCTTGTGTTTGGCCCATTGTGGCGTATTGGGGTGGGTATCTCATTGTAAGTAATTTTTGTTGAGGGTAATTTTGGTATTCCTTTGCAATTGCTTCACCCAAAGATCATAATAAGCTCTGATACCATTGTTGGTTCTTGTTCACATGTTTCATTTGAAGCCAGTTGCATTCTATCATTCGTTTAACATTCACCATGTTATAGTTTGTGTGTGACTGTGTTTGTTGAGAGCAAAATATAGAATGTAGAATGTAGATATAGAGTAAAAAATAAGACTGCTTTAATATGATTCGATCCTAAACTATTTATAGTTTGTGAAACGTCACAACCTAACAATGTCAACCATTGTGTTGTTTCACTTATAACCGTTTATAACCATAACTGTCAAACTAAATAACTAACTATTAAAGGCTATTTGGGTTAACGTTTGACCCAAACATAACATGTGCCTTTTGACCCAATTCGACCTANAAAATAAGACTGCTTTAATATGATTCGATCCTAAACTATTTATAGTTTGTGAAACGTCACAACCTAACAATGTCAACCATTGTGTTGTTTCACTTATAACCGTTTATAACCATAACTGTCAAACTAAATAACTAACTATTAAAGGCTATTTGGGTTAACGTTTGACCCAAACATAACATGTGCCTTTTGACCCAATTCGACCTATACTTAAATAAACATATAAGTAAATGTCTAAATAAACATTACAAGCATTAAAACTGGTTCACAAACCATTCTCTGATGTTGCTTCGGGTCCCAAAGACATACGCGGAGAATGTAGCCCCCGCACTTTTTCCCAAATGTTTAAGCATTGTAAACTAGAATTTATTTAAATTTAATGTTATATTAGACTATTTGCTTGACCTCATATTTTATCTCCCTGCATAAAATTACAACTTATATTCTTGAGCAACAAAAGGTGATAAAACCCCTATCACTAAATTTCGGAAACCACGCGTGTACTGACCCCGAATTAGTATGGCATAAAATAAATATCAAACTCTTCGGAGACCAATAATCTTGTCTCGGTTCTATCTTATTAACGCACCTTCAAAAATATTATTTTTGAAATTCACTAAGTCGAAAAACTTCGCGTTACATGTCAATTTAACGGGACACGTTATCCCCGGTATATAAATAAAACATTACTCATCTAAAATCTTATATATTTAACATTCTAATTACTTATTTATTTTCTTCCCTTATTATTCCCACGCCTCCAAACCCTTTTCCCAACACTTAATCATAAATATTTTTACTGCTCTCTCTCTTCTTCTTCTGGAAACGCGCCTCTCCATCTTTCTTCACCTCAAAACCTCAACCTTCCAAATCTATCATTGAACCTATCACCACCATCTTTTCTTTTGAGGTCAAACGAGGTGGAAAAAGACCCATACTAGATCTATCGTTACTGCTGCCTATCCGTCTTATCCACAAAGTCACGGGCTGCCTTGGAGCTCGAAGATAGATAGGGAGTTTAGCCACAAATGGATGTTTATCAATTTCCATGGCCAAAAGGGTGGGTCAAACCCTCCTTATACAAATACTATATATACCGAGTGGCTCAAGAGTGGTTCCACACATCCCAGAAATAATCACATCGAAATACTAGTTAGTGTTGAGAAGGGCGAGTTCTGAAGATCCGAAGGGTGTGTGGATTTACTTGTGGCGGATTCGGGTTCGAGCTTTTGAGTTCCATTTGGTCTCCTTGTTATTCGACTCTCCTTGTTGTAAGGTTCTAAAATCTATTGTTGTATTGCTTCAATTGAACC
>LBNU01035230.1:10672-24372 GCA_014162995.1 Artemisia annua
AAAGTTAAACGCCACAAAGTTAAATGCTTAACAGAGTTAAACGCCACCAAAAATTAAACGCCACAGAGGAAAGCAAAAACTTAAACGCCATTAAGACGGACACTTAATCGCCATCACTAAGGGAACTAATCACCTAAGACTTAATCGCCATCAAGACTGACACTTAAACGCCACCAAGAAAGAAACTAAACGCCACCAAGAAACTATTTAAACGCCACCAAGAACACAGAAAACTAATCGTTCAAATATTATTCCCAATACATCCATACGATAATCCAAGACTTAAAACTAAACATAAGATCTCACAGAAACGCAAAACAGGCCACAAACAATCTCATAACAACAATAATGAAGCCAACGAGGGAAATCTATCCTACTCGCAACTAAAACTAAACGCCATCGAGAACATGGGAAGAATTAACACAACATATTATAACGAAGGGCATAGGCATCACCAGATATGAAAGATAACAACTTAAAGATTAATACTAACCAATGAGACAGCTCAAATCAGGGACAAAGGCACCTAATCCACAAAAACATGAAGCACGTAGTAAGAATAATGCCTAGGAAAATAATAATAACAATGTTGATGGGCACAAACCTAGGGGAAAGTACAAAGAGCAATCCGAGAAGAGAAAATGGTAGCGAAAAGATTTTAGTGAGATTTTTTAGAGAGAGAGAGAGTGATTAGATAGATTTTGAAAAAGTGATCAACTAGAGATAATCGCCACATCTTTATATGGTGCACACATAACTTTCACAACTTGCCAAAAATGGTCCTTGTACTTAGTTAATCGCCACAAGAATGATAAAACTGCAACATTGGTCCTTTAGCTATAAGACCCTCTGCACACCTAATCTACATAAGTCACTTAGCAACCAAAGATGCAAACAAATATAAAACTCCTAACCCAAGCCAAGAATATAACACAGGTAATATAGTAAACATACAACAAGCATTAAAAAATAATAAACAACCACTTCTCCCCCTCAATCAATGATCAAATACAGAGTATGAGATTATTGATTGAAAAGACATTTATGAAGACAAGAAAACCTCAGATGTAAAGTAATCTGAAAGAGGGATATAGAGATGAAATCTGGAGGAGCCCGAGTCCTGATATGCATTAATCAAGAGTCCTTTGTAGTGCATCTTTATAGATAGATCTGATCTCCCAAGTAAGGAGATATCTGTGTCTTTGGTCTCCATGTTTTGCTCCTTCTTGTGTGCCCAGTGTTAGATATTCTTGTACCTGAGTACGTACTTCCTGCATTATCACAAGCTTGATTGCATGTATATGGATTAGTGACAACAGTATCCAAACTCTTTGGGGTTTCACTATTAGCCATGGTATTGTCACTAGTGAGCAACTTTCCGGTAGGTAACCACTTAAGTCCGACGTTCTTAAAAATTCTACCAGTTGGAACCCACTTATGGCAAGTACTGGGATTACACAACTTCTTATGCATAGTGGAAGGTTTACCAGTATTCCTAGACTCCAAAGATTTAGGAGTTGGTATCCACTTAGGAGAAGTCTTTGGTATGTTTTGCTTCACATGCATTGTAGGTGACATACGGTAAACCCTAGATTGAACCTTAGCATTGTTACTTAATACACTAGGAGGCATCCTATAAGGATGAGAGCCTAAGATACCATCCTTTTGAAGTAGAGCCCTTTTTCTAGCCTTTTCTAGATCATAGTCCTTTTGAATCTTAATGCTTGGTTTCGTCACTGTTTTGGAACTGTACCTAGAGGAGCTGGGAGCAGTAGTAACTACATGTTGAGGTTTCGCAGAGCTAGAATCATCAGACTTAGGCAAGTAATGTGGAGTGACTGGTTTTGTCAAACCTTGTACCGCATCAACTTGGGAGGCAAACCGTGTTTTTGAAAGTTTTGGGCGTTCAGATCTAAACGCAGTCGGTTGTCTAACAACTGATTGGTTTCTATTTGATGGTAACACAGGTTTCCCCAAGATTGATGGTTTTGCAAACTTAGTGTTCACACTATTCCCAGTTGCTTTTCTTAGCTCATTTTTCAATGCTGTAACAGTGAAACCCATTTTCTGAAAATGAGCTTTGAATTCATCATTTTGGGCAATCAAAGAAGTTGTTTGTTCTAACGTCTTAGTTCTCATATCTATGATTGTCTCGTTAAGATTTTTACAATTCACTTTCAAAGACTCATTTTCCACAAGTAACTTAGCCACATTTTGTTCCAATTCAATAACATCACAGTCATGTTTAACCTTAACTTCATTACACATATCACACAACTTAGTAATACGTTTTTTCAGGTTATTGATTGTCAAGTTCTTTGTTTCTAGCTGAGCTTTCAAATCATTAATGATAAAGAATTCACGGAAATCAGGAAGTTCCGGATTTTTACATGGTTGGTTAATCTGAAGACCTTCTTCCTTTTGTTGCATTGCGATTTCAAGAGAAATACAATGTTTTTCAAGTTGTAAAAATCTTTTTAAAATATCATTAAAAACTTCTTTATCNATGAAGCCAACGAGGGAAATCTATACTACTCGCAACTAAAACTAAACGCCATCGAGAACATGGGAAGAATTAACAAAACATATTATAACGGAGGGCATAAGCATCAACAGATATGAAAGATAACAACTTAAAGATTAATACAAACCAATGAGACAGCTCAAATCAGGGACAAAGGCACCTAGAGGAAAGTACAAAGAGCAATCCGAGAAGAGAAAATGGTAGCGAAAAGATTTTAGTGAGATTTTTAGAGAGAGAGAGAGCGATTAGATAGATTTTGAAAAAGTGATCAACTAGAGATAATCGCCAAATCTTTATATGGTGCACACACAACTTTCACAACTTTGAAAAGATGATCCTTGTACTTAGTTAATCGCCACAAGAATGATAAAACTGCAACATTGGTCCTTTAGCTATAAGAACCTCTACACACCTAATCCACATAAGTCACTTAGCAACCAAAGATGCAAACAAATATAAAACTCCTAACCCAAACCAAGAATAAAACACTGGTAATATAGTAAACACACAGCAAGCATTAAAAAATGATAAACAACCACTTCTGCCCCTCAATCAATGATCAAATACAGAGTATGAGATTATTGATTGAAAAGACATTTATGAAGACAAGAAAACCTCAGATGTAAAGTAATCTGAGAAGAGGGATAAAGAGATGAAATCTGGAGGAGCCCGAGTCCTGATATGCATTAATCAGGAGTCCTTTGTAGTGCATCTTTATAGATAGATCTGATCTCCTAAGTAAGGAGATATCTGTGTCTTTGGTGTCCATGTTTTGCTCCTTCTTGTGTGCCCAGTGTTAGATATTCTTGTACCTGAGTACGTACTTCCTGCATTATCACAAGCTTGATTGCATGTATATAGATTAGTGACAACAGTATCCAAACTCTTGGGGGTTTCACTATTAGCCATGGTATTGTCATTAGTGAGCACCTTTCCGGTAGGTAACCACTTAAGTCTGACGTTCTTAAAAATTCTACCAGTTGGAACCCACTTATGGCAAGTACTGGGATAACACAACTTCTTATGCATAGTGGAAAGTTTACCAGTATTCCTAGACTCCAAAGATTTAGGAGTTGGTATCCACTTAGGAGAAGTCTTTGGTATGTTTTGCTTCACATGCATTGTAGGTGACATACGGTAAACCTTAGATTGAACTTTAGCATTGTTACTTAATACACTAGGAGGCATCCTATAAGGATGAGAGCCTAAGATACCATCCTTTTGAAGTAGAGCCCTTTTTCTAGCCTTTTCTAGATCATAGTCCTTTTAAATCTTAATGCTTGGTTTCGTCACTGTTTTGAAATTATACCTAGAGGAGCTGGGAGCAGTAGTAACTACATGTTGAGGTTTCGCAGAGCTAGAATCATCAGACTTAGGCAAGTAATGTGGAGTGACTGGTTTTGTCAAACCTTGTACCGCATCAACTTGGGAGGCAAACCGTGTTTTTGAAAGTTTTGGGCATTCAGATCTAAACGCAGTCGGTTGTCTAACAACTGATTGGTTTATATTTGATGGTAACACATGTTTCCCCAAGATTGATGGTTTTGCAAACTTAGTGTTCACACTATTCCCAGTTGCTTTTCTTAGCTCATTTTTCAATGCTGTAACAGTGAAACCCATTTTCTGAAAATGAGCTTTGAATTCATCATTTTGGGCAATCAAAGAAGTTGTTTGTTCTAACGTCTTAGTTCTCATTTCTATGATTGTCTCGTTAAGATTTTTACAATTCACTTTCAAAGACTCATTTTCCACAAGTAACTTAGCCATATTTTGTTCCAATTCAATAACATCACAGTCATGTTTAGCCTTAACTTCATTACACATATCACACAACTCAGTAATACGTTTTTCCAGGTTATTGATTGTCAAGTTCTTTGTTTCTAGCTGAGCTTTCAAATCATTAATGATAAAGAATTCACGAAAATCAGGAAGTTCCGGATTTTTACATGGTTGGTTAATCTTTAGACCTTCTTCCTTTTGTTGCATTGCGATTTCAAGAGAAATACAATGTTTTTCAAGTTGTAAAAATCTTTTTAAAAGTTCATTAAAAACTTCTTTATCAACCATATCATTTGATTTAAAAGCATCAGCCGTAAACACAGAACTTAACAAACCATCACAATCAGCATCCTGATCACTTTCTCCCTCTTCATGACTCATTCTTGTTGAATTAGACATGGTATTGCTATCAGTCTTTTCCAACAAAATTGTGTCATAATTAATTTTGATTTGATCAGTATGCTGGCGTTCTTTAGAGAGCACATTTTGTTGAACAATTAAGGGTACCTCAGCACATGACATTTGTTCATTAACCGGTCTAAAATCAGCATCCATGCCCTGGGTGACCAGAGTCACTGAACTGCTAGTAGTGTCAAGCTTATCAGTCTCTGATCCTTTACACATCGTGACACCTAACCCAACATCCAAAGCTTTACCCGAATCTTCAATACCATCACATGCTTTTACCAGAGATCCCTTCACTTTGTCGTCATCTAAATGTCTGTGTTGTGCTCTTTTCTCAATAAATGCCTTAACATCACCCATGAGTTGGGTGAGTGTATCTCTGAACGTGTCAACCTCAATTCCAGTGTGATCAGCAAAGCACCTTGTAGTCATCTCACTGTAATGGTCATACTTCAGAGTGACTTTTGAATCAAAGAACGCTTGGAGTTGTTTGTCAATCACACAAAGAGCAGCCATGGATACAATTTTTGAAGGTTCTTCTTGGTCAAGTTGTTGTTGTAATTGATCTAAGTTAAGAATCATGGTGTCTGTGAAAGTCTGAACATCTTGACCAAAGATTGTTTCAAATGCACGTTTGAATCCCATCTTGTATCCAGTTCCCTTTAAAAGTACCGAGAGGTGTGAGTGAAGTAGTCGAAAACACTCTATGCTGCTCTTAGTAGTTTTGTGAAGTACTTGTTGTAGTGATTGCGGGTCTAATACAGAGTCCTCAGATGATATCCTAGCTGTTTCCGATTCTTCCTGACTCATTAGATATGAGGCATTGAGGGTTTTTTGTTCACTGGCCGCTTCGTATAGCTTGAGAATGTCAGAAATGAAAGTATCTGAGTCAGTTGACATGTTTTGTTCATTGATTAATTGGGTTTGATTATCATTCTTTGAGGTCATGGTGGACATGATGTGATCTTAAACGGGATTTTACAACTCGTGACTTAAACCGAAAAATAGATTCTTTCCCGGGATTTTACTAAAATCAACAGAGGAAACCGAAAGATGAGTATGGATTGTAAGCTTGTGATAGAGAACTTAATCACAATGCAAAAATTAATTGCCACACAAAAGTAAACGCCACCCAAAGATAATCGCCACAGAGATAATCTCCGAAAAGAGTTAATCGCCAGAAACGATAATCGCCACAAAAGTTAAACGCCAGAAAGGTAATCGCTAATCAAAGTAATCGCCACTTGGGTTAATCACCACATAACAGTCCAAACTAGTCGTTGTCAACTTGTACTTAATCGCCACGAAATAATCGCTGCTTGTACTTAATCGCCACCAAGAAAAACTACCACAGAAAACTTAAACGCCACAAAGCAACAACTACAAAATCATTCACCAAATCCAACCAATGACTGATATGACTATTCCAACACAAAAACTATGTAACTACAACCCTCCTAAGCATAAAAGTACAATCAAAACACATTCTTTAACATCACAAAGATCAAACCAAGGTGTTTTCTATAGAAACTTATTCTAACCAAGTACAACCACAAAACCACCCACAAATCCGTGAATCTAAGGCCCTAAGATGAAATCTTGGCTCTTGATACCAATTGTAAGATGTCACATAACATCAAATTCGTGTGGTATGATTGCGTGGTTCGATTCAAGAGTGAAGAAAGTAAGAAGAAAAACTAGAGAGAGAAAGAAGATGGCACCTAGAGAGAAAACCAAAAAAAAAAAGAAAAATAGATTATGAGAGTTGCACCCTCTCCAAGGAGGGAGAGGGTATTTATATGTACATAAGTTTTTGCCCACTTGGGCTGTGGATCGGGCTGACAGTAGGTAAAGACCCGACTCGACTTTACGAATACTAACTACTTCTAATCTATGGTTTACTAACTATTATATATACTACGAGCTAAACAACGCTTAATCGTATCTGGGGTGACCGAATCTTTCTTATACAAAATCGTATTCCTAACAATGTTGTTCTTCCCCATTAATCCATTACACTAGTACTTTACCCATGAGTCCCAATCGTCCCAAAACAATATGTACAAGGATATGACTCGACTTAGCAACCATGTAATCGATTAGATAATTAACAAGGGGTTTAACAAATGTTGTCACAATAATGCACTAAAGGGGAGTGCATACAAGGTAGGCTAAGGTGATTTGGGTGTACATTTAAGTGGGGTGTAACAAATTCTCACTTTGAGTAAGATGCTCAAAGGTCGAAACAAAAAGATAGGCTCGGAGGGGTGTACTAGGGGTATCGTGTACCAAAAATGGGTACAACGCAAAGGGTGTGGGAGAATTACTTGACCAATGTAGCCAATGTAATTATAACAAAAACACGGGTGTAAAAACAAAGGGTTAATCCTAATGCCTCTTATCATGTAGTAGATCTAACTACACGAATGTAGTCTCACTTGTGGATTTGAGATGGTCCTAACGCAAGTTCTAGAATCTAAGTGCTACCGGTACACACATCATAGCATCAAAGATGGATGCTTTTCTTACCAATTCTAGGGGTGAACCTCACATATTTGGGGTGGAAAATTTTTAGTGGTACGGTTTTGTGCTAGTCATATAATTTCCTATCCATGAGACACTTATTAAGACCAAGGTTTCACTTCTAAATGTTGTAAAAAAAATTAAATTGGCGCTTAAATTACCCTAACAAATATTTCTCTTGGTTTTATTACAAATTTACTATCAAACAAACAAAAATCAAGCGCAATTGCATTCTCTAAGGTGTCTTCATTTACCTCCCCTTACACTTAAACCGAACATTGTCCCCAATGTTCACATAAAAGATGTAAAAGTGATGAAAATGAAAGAATGAAACAAAATACTCCCCTGATTCGTTTGGTGTGGATAGTGAGGTAACATGGTTAGATCTTCCTCCAAGAAAGATGAACGCTCAAAGCTTCCCTTCCGAAATATAAATCATCTTCTTGTCCAAAATAACCTGTTAAACCTGAGAAAACAAACACGAAAACCAAAGCATCAAACTGAACAAAGACAACTCACAACTAGATGTAATTCCAGACTTAGAAATAAAACAATGAAAGATATAATGCTTGCAAAATGAATGTTTACAGATTACTGGAAGTTTTAATTCCTAGAAATTCTATAAAACATTCATTGTGACTCGATACAAGCATTTGACTCGAACAAACACTAATATGTATGCTAATTTAATATTGTTATGATTCATGTTCAATCTTGTTCTTTAAAACAGATTTAGATTTCCCTTACACTTATCTTTTGCAAAATACCTTTATATGTAGTTAAGACGAAGTTAAAAACAAAATAAAGTATTTTCACAAATTAATTTGAAGCATGAATCACAAACAATAAAAATAAAACACACATACGGAAATTAAAACAAACTAACAAACAAACAAAACAAATAAAGCAAACAAAGCTTGCGTTGCCTCCCAATAAGCGCTTGTTTTTGTTCGAGTCACGAGCCTGACTCTAGACTTATTTAATAGAAATAGGGGAGGTTTTCCCTACACTTAGAACTAAGTGCGGGTGGAAGTAGCGATACACACCCTTAGGGTGAAAATATGCCACGTGAGGTGAAGGGGATGAGTGAATGGCTTACTTCATCCTAAAACTACCCGGGTAATATTGGTTGATGGGTTGATTTGAAGTTGGAAGAGTTTTATGACAAAGATTTGAGCTTTTGTCATTTTCATAATTAGTATGCTCCAACGGTTCTTCATCCATTCCGGTTCCCATCTTTTTTATTTCAACGTCATCTTCGTCTTCGTATTCAGACTTGCTTTCATCGAAGAAGTGGAGTGTTGGCGTTTTGAACTTGGAATGTTGGAAAGACTGTATAGCTTGAGAATGTCAGAAATGAGAGTATCTGAGTCAGTTGACATGTTTTGTTCATTGATTAATTGGGTTTGATTATCATTCTTTGAGGTCATGGTGGACATGATGTGATCTTAAACGGGATTTTACAACTCGTGACTTAAACCGAAAAATAGATTCTTTCCCGGGATTTTACTAAAGTCAACAGAGGAAACCGAAAGATGAAGTATGGATTGTAAGCTTGTGATAGAGAACTTAATCACAATACAAAATTAATCGCCACACAAAAGTAAACACCACCCAAAGATAATCGCCACAGAGATAATCACCACAGAAGTTAATCGCCACCACAGAAGTTAATCGCCACAGAGATAATCTCCACAAAGAGTTAATCGCCAGAGACGATAATCGCCAATCAAAGTAATCGCCACTTGGGTTAATCGCCACATAACAGTCCAAACTAGTCGCTGTCAACTTGTACTTAATCGCCACGAAATAATCGCTGCTTGTACTTAATCGCCACCAAGAAAACTACCACAGAAAACTTAAACGCCATGAAGCAACAACTACTAAATCATTCACCAAATCAAACCAATGACTGATATGACTATTCCAACACAAAACCTATGTAACTACAACCCTCCTAAGCATAAAAGTACAATCCAAACACATTCTTTAACATCACAAAGATCAAACCAAGGTGTTTTCTATAGAAACTTATTCTAACCAAGTACAACCACAAAACCACCCACAAATCCGTGAATCTAAGGCCCTAAAATGAAACCTAGGCTCTTGATACNAAACCAATGACTGATATGACTATTCCAACACAAAACCTATGTAACTACAACCCTCCTAAGCATAAAAGTACAATCCAAACACATTCTTTAACATCACAAAGATCAAACCAAGGTGTTTTCTATAGAAACTTATTCTAACCAAGTACAACCACAAAACCACCCACAAATCCGTGAATCTAAGGCCCTAAAATGAAACCTAGGCTCTTGATACCAATTGTAAGATATCATATAACATCAAATTCGTGTGGTATGATTGTGTGGTTCGTTTCAAGAGTGAAGAGAGTAAGAAGAAAAACTAGAGAGAGAAAGTAGATAGAGAAAGAGAATGACACCTAGAGAGAAAACCAAAAAAAAAGAAAATAGATTATGAGAGGTGCACCCTCTCTAAGGAGGGAGAGGGTATTTATATGTACATAAGTTTTTGCCACTTGGGCTGTGGATCGGGCTGACAGTGGGTAAAGACCCGACCCGACTCCACGAATACTAACTACTTCTAATCTACGGTTTACTAACTATTATAAATACTACGAGCTAAACAACGCTTAATCGTATCTGGGGTGACCGAATCTTTCTTTTACAAAAATCGTATTCCTAACACCTTCTTTCTTCTCAATGTCATCCAACAAAATGTCATCTCCTAAAAAACCTAAAATGTCAGTCAAACTTATATGGAGGAAGAAACAAAGCCTTGGAAATTTCATGAACAATTCCAACAACTCTAACAATCACCATGCTAAATCCAATCCCACATCACACCATGAGGCCTTATCATTATCCTTCTCATTCTTTGCCTCTCAACTACAAAATGAGCCTCCATCCACTCATAAAGAGTATCCAAACCTAAGTCCTCAAGATCATTCATGTCCACCTTCATGTCCACCTCTAATGAAAAATGCCAACTCCCTACACTCCATCAATGCTCAAGAATTCTCTAATCTTGTTGACTTGAGTCTCCTCAACATCATCCTATCCCAAAAACTTCACCCTCTAACAATGTCTCATCCCACTCTTACCCAATTGGATGCCCATGGGGGCTATTGTGCTTGTTGCATTTACAATCACAAACACTTTCAAAAGATGAAGAATGATCTTGACTACATCATTTCCATTCTCTTGTCACCCGTGTTTCTACCATCTTTGCCTAAAAACTCATCTCCACCATATCCTCGCAAGTGTTAGAGAAGCATGCATGCTCACAAGTAAAACCGGACTTAACATGGGATCTCCTAGAAGATTAGACTAGGATTATGAATGTAGACTCATGTTGTAATAGTCACATGTATGACTTTGTTATCTCTTAATGAATGAACTAGTTTATGCATGAATTATTAATACTTTGTTCCAGGATTCTTTTTGCAGGCGGTCCCCTATCAAAATGGCGGTCCTCAATTAATAAAGGACCGTCCATCTATTTCAGGGACCGTCCCCAGTACATGCATCCCTGTATCTTCTTCTCTTATATGCAGGATTTCTATATTTTCTTGCACGTTTCTTCTAACTTGTTGCAGCAAAATTCCATCGATCGATTCCTGGGGGTCCTCATCTAGGGGGAGCTCTAAGCAAGGGGGAGTCATCATGATGCCGTCGAATTCTTTCTCTTCTACTCTCGACGAAGCCTTTTTGATTCTACAAAAATGGGGAGAAGAAAACGAAACTCGTTTAAAAACTCATTAATGCCTAGTTTTATCTAAAATGAGTTTATATTTTGTAATCATCAAAAAGGGGGAGATTGTTAATACAAATAATGTCAAAAACATCATTTGCATTATTCGGTCTCTACTAGTTTTGATAATCACAAAATATAAATACATGTTACGTAAAACTATGACTAATNATGTCTCATCCCACTCTTACCCAATTGGATGCCCATGGGGGCTATTGTGCTTGTTGCATTTACAATCACAAACACTTTCAAAAGATGAAGAATGATCTTGACTACATCATTTCCATTCTCTTGTCACCCGTGTTTCTACCATCTTTGCCTAAAAACTCATCTCCACCATATCCTCGCAAGTGTTAGAGAAGCATGCATGCTCACAAGTAAAACCGGACTTAACATGGGATCTCCTAGAAGATTAGACTAGGATTATGAATGTAGACTCATGTTGTAATAGTCACATGTATGACTTTGTTATCTCTTAATGAATGAACTAGTTTATGCATGAATTATTAATACTTTGTTCCAGGATTCTTTTTGCAGGCGGTCCCCTATCAAAATGGCGGTCCTCAATTAATAAAGGACCGTCCATCTATTTCAGGGACCGTCCCCAGTACATGCATCCCTGTATCTTCTTCTCTTATATGCAGGATTTCTATATTTTCTTGCACGTTTCTTCTAACTTGTTGCAGCAAAATTCCATCGATCGATTCCTGGGGGTCCTCATCTAGGGGGAGCTCTAAGCAAGGGGGAGTCATCATGATGCCGTCGAATTCTTTCTCTTCTACTCTCGACGAAGCCTTTTTGATTCTACAAAAATGGGGAGAAGAAAACGAAACTCGTTTAAAAACTCATTAATGCCTAGTTTTATCTAAAATGAGTTTATATTTTGTAATCATCAAAAAGGGGGAGATTGTTAATACAAATAATGTCAAAAACATCATTTGCATTATTCGGTCTCTACTAGTTTTGATAATCACAAAATATAAATACATGTTACGTAAAACTATGACTAATAAGTTTTTGATCGAGAAAACTCGTTTTCGTCTCCAACATCACTTAAGGTATGTACAGACATCTACAAACTTGTGTATGTGATCAAAAGATTTATTTTTCATCAAAACATTACATTTTCATGTCACAAAACATTTTTACAAAAGTATTTTTGTATAATTTAAAGAAATGTTTTATTAAGAAAATGTTTTCAAATTTCAAATGCATAACAGCCATATTTCCCGCTCAAAATCGACAAGAATTGTTCACCAGATAAATTTTCACCACGTCAGGAAAAAAAGAGGAGCGTCTGTCGGGACGGTCCTTTAAAGTGGGTGGCGGTCCCTTAGCGATAAAGGACCGTCGCATATTTAAGGGACCGTCCCCCTCTCTCCTGGCGCCTATAAATACAGAACTGTTCTCTTTCAGAAAACTCACCTCTTATGCACTAAAACTTTATGTATTCCCAAATTCATTCCAAATCATCTACTTTGATCACATTATCGGGTTCTAAGTTGTTTACAAGTGATCACACTCATCATTCTTCTAAAGTGCAAGAGAAGAACACTCGTTGTAGTCAAGAAACGAAGTGTTGAAGAAAAGTCTTTCTCATCTCATACCATTGTTGCGGATCTCTTCTAAACTATCATTCTTATTCATTGACTCTTGTATGTAATTGGACTTGAGTGCAAGTCTTGTATTGTATCGTGCCATCATGTTGGTATGAGGTGTGAAGCCACGTGGGCTTTGGTAGATTGGTTCTAGCTAGGATTAGGACTTGACATTCCGCTTAGTGTCGTTAAACTTGGTGTAAACTTGTGTAAGGTTTGTTCCACCATAAGGGAGCGTGTTGATATAGTGTTTGTGAAACTCTCGAGTGTAAGACTCGAGGAGTGGAGTAGGGCGAAGAGAGAGCTTCGTGGCCGAACCACTCTAAATCTCTGTGTCCCGGTTTGATCGTTTCTTTCCTTATCTTTACTTACTTAATTATTATTATTTCTATTTGTTGTTGAGTTGATATCACAAAAGATCGAATCGAATCATTTTCATAAACCTAATTTGTAAAGGTAAATTTTCTAAAACGTAAATAAAAACGGTGAAACTATTCAACCCCCCCCCCCCTCTAGTTTCTACAAATACCATAAATTTGGTCATTGAGGGATAAGTTCCAACACATACTAATACATATACATTGCTCTCCTAATCTTTTCTTATCCTCCATGATGAGTACTTACTCTCTCGCCCGAGGTTGATCAGATCCCTCCCACGGTGAGACTAACGGTGTTCAATCTTAGCAGGTTAATACACGTGAACCAATCCAATTCCAAGCTACAAAGACAAACCCTCGTCAAGTAATTGAAGTATCAGAACCCTGACAAATTTTGTATCATCAATTGGCGCTATCCGTGGGACCATCACACAACCGCGTCCTATGAACAAAAGTCCTACTGTGGAAAATACCCCTATAACGCTTGTTAATACAAATATCGCCTAAAAACGTTATTTATATTTTACGATCTTTGCTAAGTTTTGTTAATGACAAAGTGTAAACTTTAGTTTTTAGTAAAACATGATTATAGTTTAAGTCTTGCTTAAACTAGACTTTATCTCATTTGCTACACTTACATATTAAACATAACATTGTTGTATTTCTAAATATAGAATATATAACATGACATCATGGCATGCATCATGAGCATTTATG
>LBNU01035237.1:25277-36126 GCA_014162995.1 Artemisia annua
AGCATGTTTTCTAAATTGGATAGACATGTCTGGAATGAATCCCCAATGACTGAAAAGTCATCCATAAAGACCTCCATTGTTTTTCCGATCATGTCGAAGAATATGGCCATCATACACCTTTAGAACGTGCCCGGAGCATTACATAAGCCAAAAGGCATACGTTTATAAGCAAAGGTTCCGTAGGGGCATGTGAAAGTAGTTTTTTCTTGATCTTGTGGATCAATGGGGATTTGAAAGTAACCCGAGAAACCGTCAAGGAAACAATAGTACTCGTTTCCCGCTAATCTCTCAAGCATCTGATCTATGAAGGGTAGAGGAAAGTGGTATTTGCGGGTGGCGTCATTTAACTTACGATAGTCAATGCACACACACCATCCCGTAACCAGTCGAGTTGGAATCAACTCGTTTTCATCGTTTGTGACAACAGTTATGCCACCCTTTTTTGGAACACAGTGAATTGGGCTAACCCAAGGACTATCCGAGATCGGGTAAATCAATCCTGCATCAAGAAGTTTGAGAACCTCTTGTTTGATAACATCGTGGATTTTAGGATTCACTCGTCTTTGATGTTGGACTGCTGGTTTAAAGTCATCCTCCATTAAAATCTTGTGAGTACAAAATTCAGGGTTGATACCCTTTATGTCGGAGAGTTTCCAAGCAATCGCTTGCTTGTGTGACTTTAAAACCTTTATGAGAGCAGTCTTTTCCTCATCACTTAAATCTTTAGCAATAATGACGGGTAATTTATCATCACCCTCCAAAAATGCATATTCAAGATGAGGTGGCAAGTCTTTGAGTTCGACCTCAGGAAATTCTTCAGTTTTCTCAACTGATTTGATTTCCTCATTATGAAGTTCTACGGGAGGGAGTGGAGGAGAATTGTCCTGATTCAACAATTTCTCAAGAAGAAGAATATCTCCCTCCAGATCAATCTCATTGTTATCAATTCCCTCTGGAACTGAATCACTTTTGAGAAACGCCTCGACCTCTTCCAAAAGGAAATCACTTCCTTCAAACGGAGTGAGAGAAGGGGAAGAGTCAGAAATGATAGGTTGAGAAGATGTGGTGGGATCCCCACTTACAGAATTATGAGAATAACCAAGAAATTCTTGAGAGTACTCCTCTGAAGCAATATCAATGACATCGATTCGGTTAACCGATTTAGAATCATAATTTGAGGAGTACCTCGAAGTTTGATCGAGGTTAAAGGTGATAGCTTCGTTACCAACACGTAATGTGATTTCATGCTCAAGTACATTAATGAGAGCATGGCCCGTTCTTAGGAATCCTCTTCCAAGAATGAGAGGAACCCTTTGATTAGCGTCAAAATCAACAACCACAAAGTCAGCTGGGAAATGGAACTTTCCTACTTTCACAAATACGTCCTCAGCAATGCCAAGAGGACGAGATATTGAACGATCAGCAAGCTCTAGAGTCATGCATGTAGGAATAAGATCCGGAAGAGAANCATGGCCCGTTCTTAGGAATCCTCTTCCAAGAATGAGAGGAACCCTTTGATTAGCGTCAAAATCAACAACCACAAAGTCAGCTGGGAAATGGAACTTTCCTACTTTCACAAATACGTCCTCAGCAATGCCAAGAGGACGAGATATTGAACGATCAGCAAGCTCTAGAGTCATGCATGTAGGAATAAGATCCGGAAGAGAAAGTTTCTTCCATACTGAATGAGGCATCAGGTTGATGCTTGCACCAAGATCGACCAAGGCATAGCATTCAACCATTCCTGGAAATACACAAGGTATTAGAAACTTTCCAGGATCTCCAAGCTTTTCAGGAAGCTTTTTTAATAGAACTGCAGAGCAGTTCTCGTTCAGTGGAGTTTTTGCCATTTCAAACAGTTTTTACTTGTTGCTTAACAAGTGTTTTATTGTTGATGCAAACTTGGGCATCAGAATGATAGCATCCGCAAAGCTTATGTCAAAGTGTAATTCTTTAAAGATTTGAAAGAATTTGTCCATTTGTTGACTAGCCTTCCCGCGGAGCTTTTGCTCATTTAAACGTGATGGGTAAGGAATAGAAGTTTTGGATTTAGGGTTTTCAACCGGGATTTCATGTGATTCAAAAACAACTCCTGGTTTGGGTTTGGGTTTCGGGACAACTTGAGGGTGGACGTTGTCGGTACCTCCGTTATTAGTGGGAGATACCTTGCCCTTTGTCACCTCATGTTCACTTTCCACTACCTTGGAAGGAGGAGAAGAAGAGGTAGTAGGAATAGCGGGTCCATCATATGAAACACCACTTCTGGTTGTGATCGCCTTTGCATCGCCCCTCGGATTAGCGATCGTGTTGCTAGGTAAAGTACCTGAGCCCGAGGGTCGATCATTTAAAGACTTTTTGATCTCAGAGATCTGGCTGACCAACAACCTGTTTGTTTCTTCCTGAGTTTTCATGAACTGCTTTAACAACTCATCAGATGATGGTTGTGGAGCTGGGAGAATGGCTTGAGTTTGGTTAGGGAAATTTTGGATTCGGTTATTTTGATTATAACCTTGATGTTGGAAATTCCCTTGATTTGGATTACCATTTCCCTGAAAATGATTTCCTGGATTGAAATTGTTCCGATTAAAGTTTCCTTGGTTTTGGAAACCTTGGTGTTGTCCTGGATTGAAATTCCCTTGGTTTTGATAACCTTGGTTCATTCGAGGTTGGTTTTGGTTCCGATTTTGAAAATGCTGGTTTTGGTTAAACCCGGGTGGTCCTTGATAATTGCTAGCACGGTAACTTGGTTCAATTTGAGGACGGTATTGATTACCTCCTTGATTTGAAGTACCGGCTATAGCATTGGCTTCAAAAGGACTACCATCGGTGGCAGTACAGTTGTAGTATGCATGAGGGCCACCACAAGTGACACAGACTTCCACTTTCTTTACTTCAGCATGTGAAGGATTTTGTGTGAAAGTGACTTTCTTTTGATTTGAGAGAACCAAAGCTTGAATAGCATCTGTGAGTTTGTCAATCTTAGCATCGGTGCTAGAAGTACTCACATGCGATGAAGTAGAAGGACCGGCACTAGCATGAGATTGATATGGCTTAGCTCGTGCAGAACGGACCTGAGACTTGTTTTCAATGATTGCTAAAGCTTCTTTTGTGGTTTTGCTCAAAAAATTACCTCCCGCGGAGGCATTAAGAGAATCTTGGTCTGTTTGGTTTAAACCATTATAGAAAGTGTCCATTTGCATTAACTCGGTAAAACCATGATGCGGACATCTGCGGAGCAATTCTTTGTAACGATCCCATGCCTCACCAAATGATTCATCAAATCTTTGTGTGAATTTCATGATCTCATTTTTAAGACTTGTGGTTCTGTGGGGAGGATAGAATTCGTTCACAAACTTTGTAACTAAATCTTCCCATGTTTCAATCGAACGAGGGGGTTGTTTTTCAAGCCAAATCCGGGCTTGTCCCTCGAGGGAAAATGGGAATAGAAGAAGTTTGATTGCTTCATGTGGGACATTTTTGTATTTGATGGTAGATGCGATCTTATTAAACCATCGAATATGAGCATGAGGATCGTCCCTCTCAAAACCATAGAATTGGCTTTGGGTTACAAGATTCAGTAACCCGGTTTTGAGCTCAAAAGTGTCAGCCACGATGGCTGGAACAACAATGGCATCTCCATAGCCCTCAATGGGTGCCTGGAGAAGCTCATTCATTGGGCGGTCTTCTGTCATGATGACAGGGATTTTAGGTTCAGTACGTATCTCAGATACGACTGATGGAGCAGAACGTCTACGACGTCTTCGAGGTATGTTTACAAGCTCACGGAGAGGGCTTGATGAACTAGAAGAACGAGTGCGCATGCACTAAGACGAATCTAAGAATCCTTTGAGTGATGGAAACTTAGACTAGGTTAGAAGAATCTTTTTGAGTTTTAAAAATTTTCTCGAAATAAATCCAAGTTTCACAGTAACTTAAACCAATAATCACAAATGAGTGGCTTCTTTGAAAAAGGTATACCACTCACAGAGACACAAAGGTAAGTTATATTCTTTGGTTGTGAACTTATTATAGTTTACAACAGCCCTCCTTACACGGAAGACCGAGGATGTTTATTTTATTTTAGTTTTTTTTGTTGAAATACTTGGTGACAAGTATTCCTTTTTATATTATATATATATTAAAAAGAAAAAGAAAATATTTTTGTATTTTATATTGTTTATGGAAGAAAAATATGATATTTAGATAAGGGATATATACGATGGATAGATATTCAACAAAGTGATGCTTCAAAAATTCGTAGTACGCAGCACAGCTCCCCGGCAGCGGCGCCAAAATTTTGATTGGTTCCAAAACCGTCAAGTTTTATCACACAAACTAACCACTTGTGAATGGCTAATCGTAATAAAAATCCTGAATGTTCAAGACACAATACAATGTATCCCCAGGTCGTTTAAGTCCCAAAGAGATGTGATATCCTGAATAACAACGAAATCGAGATCAAAATAAGTCGAATAGAAAAGGGGTTATGAGTTTTTTACACTAGGGACTATATAAAGACAAACACGGGAAATCAAATTACTTAAAAACGTAAAAGAACTTAAAAACGTACGTTTAGTTTAAAATAAACGTAAACGTATAAAACAAAAGATCGATTTTTAACTATAGAAGAATTTGCATGTCTTAGCGACTTAAATGCAAATTAAATAAAAATAAAATATTTATTTATAATATAGAAACTTATTATAAAGTTAAGAAAACTTAAAAACCTAAAACGTGTACGTTTACGTTTAAATAAACGTCTACGTACAAAATAAAAAGTGAAAAGTGATCAATATAAATCCCACAAATGTGAAAATTATATTTTTGTGATCCTAATGACTTAAGAAAATTATTGGAAAAATAAAAATATTTATTAGACTTATTAATTAATTATTATTAATTAAAAACTATTTTAAACTATTTAATAATTACCTAAAAATTAGAAAATGTAAAATAAAGCCTAAGAAAATAAAATAAAAATTTAGAAAAGTCTAAAATAATATAAAAGAATTTCTGAAACTGAAAATATAATTATTACACTATTTATGTATTTATTATTAATTAATTACTATTTATTAATTATTTAAACTAACTTTGATTTATTATAAATAGTAAATAAACTCTAATAAATCTGAAACTTTTTCTATAAATATTATATAAGTACAGGAACCTAGGAAAATTATAAAAATGACAAGTGCTTTTTGAAAAAGCTGAAAATAAGCTAAAAAGCTTAAATAGAAACTATCACTTATTTTATTTTTGTTTTTTCTTGATTTTCTTTTTACAAAACTATTTGTACACTGATTGTAAGTAACTTTAATGAAGATAGAAAATTTAGAACTTAGAAATAAGCTGTTTGGAAGCTTATGAGCTTATCAGCTTGGGTTTTTGGCTCAAGTTGATGAATTAAGCTCAAATAAGAAGCCAAATAAGCTAAATAAAAGGAAAGAAAAGTGAAATAAAGGGTAAATAAGTACAAGGGACTGGAAATAAGTTAGATGGAACAAAGATAAGCACTGATAAGCTTGTTAAAAGCAAATAAGCACTTCTAAATTCCCACAGTCAAACACTTAGGCCTGCAGTCAACTTTGAGGGCTAAATGAGCTTATGGAATAAGCTGATAAGCACAAATGAAGGACTGAGATAGCAAGCTAGGTTGGTGGGCTTTCCAAAAAGTCCAAGCTCACCAAGTGGGGTCCACTAGGGAGCTTTTTAGGAGCTTATGAAAAAGCTTGTGAACACTGAGTTGCTCAGTGTACACAGAAAATGGGACAATGTAAAAGCCACTAGCAGGCTTATGGAATAAGCTAAAAATTACAAAATAAGCTTGGAACCAATGAGCTTGGTGGGTGAGCTTTCCAAAAAGCTAAAAATCACAAGATAAGGATCAATGGAGAGCTTTTGGTGAGCTTATGAAAAGACTCAACTACACTGATGAGTCAGTGTAGTGACTGGTTTTGAGCAAACATGGAAAGCAATTTAAGCAGTCATAATAAGCATTCATGGAAAAATAAAAGCATGCATACAAAGCTGGCCAGAAGGGCTTCTAAAATCACTAAGTGTTACAAGCTAAAGCTAATTATTAAAGTGTGTGCAAGCTTGAGAAAATGAGATCAAAACTGTGCACAGGACACTATTCAGAAAAAGTACCAAATAGAAAGCAACAAATAAGCAGTTAAATAAGCTATATAAAAATTATGAAAAATACACAGATCAAGATAAGCAACAGAATAACTAGACCCAAAAAGCATAAGTTATGAAACTAAGCATTGAATCCTATAGAAAATTATCTAGTTTATTCAAAAAGTTTTATCTGTGAATTTTTGACTTTTCTAAATTTCCTAATAAGTTGACTAATATGAACTTTGATTGAATCCTACTTACTAAATATGATATATTAAGTAGTTATAAGGTAAAATTATGCTAGCAAAACAAGTTTTTCACTGATTTGCAAGTTCTTGATCACTAATATACCATCAGTGAAAAATTACAAGAGATTGAAATGAGTTTTGACTTTCTTACTAATACCTACTGTATTTTATGACCAAAATGAGATATTAGGACCTAAGTTGAGATATGCAGACCAAAGTTACCAACAAACACATCTTGTGTCATAGTGTAAACAGCTAAACCAAACACACCTTTAAGAAGACAACTTTGTGATTCTCAAACCATTTCACTGATTCAAACCATGTAATTGATTCCAAATACTATATTATGATGTTAGAAGATCAAATGAGCACAAAAACACTGTTTTAAACAACAATTACCTAAGTAACACAACTAGACTATTTTAACTGTGAAAATGAAATATTAAGCAACTATGCAATCTAAAACACAACAACCTAATATTAAGCTATAATATCAATTAAATATACTGACTAAGCATGAAAACACAAATAAGAACAGTTAATAAATACTTATAAGGTAAAATGCTAAAAATAAGAAATGATCTCACAATATGAATCCAAGCTCAGAAGTGAAACCAAGGACCAAGATCTTTCCTATAAGCCTTCCACAAGGCATCTAACCCAAGGGCAATCCATATTTCCCCTTGCTCCAGCTTTCTTGTACCTTCTTCATTGATTTTTTTTATTTTTCACCTATTAAAATCTAATTTTTTTTTATTTATTTGTTTGTGATCCTAGACTGAATTAGAAGTTACTAATAGCTTTGATAAGCTATCTGAGGAGCTTACATGAACCTAGAAGTCCAATAACACCATAACTAACAATAATTAACAAACATGGATTTTGAGTATGAATTTGGCATAACATAAATTTGAACTGAAACACTTTTATTGATACTTGAAAGAAGTTTATTACACACTCAGGATGAAAAGTAAAAAGCTTAAAAGCTTAAATTAACACTGAAATTAAAGGAACATTAAAAACGACATTAAAACATAAATTAAAACTAGATATATTGCTACATTGCTCCTCTCTTTCTTTATAAAGATATTTCTTGTTCCTTGTCGACCTCTGAACATATCCCATCACGTCTTGACCCTTGATTTCAACCAATTCATCATATTCGTCCATTTGGCATTTTGGCGCCAAAAAAACTGTTTAAACAGTTGGAGTGGTTTTGAAGCAATTAAAGAATTTTGGGATATTATGTGAGGTGGAGGAGACAATTTAGACTCTAGGTTATGGAGTGGGAGGCCAAGTGGTGAGATTTGGTGTTTGAAAATCATGGCAGTGGTGAGTTTTTGGGGTAAAGTTAATGGGAATGCATTAACTGCATCATGGGTGAGGGAATGAGGTGGAAGGGTTGTGAGAGAAGAGTAGGTGGTGAGGTGGAAAGGTGGTGGACATGTGGTGGTGGTTTTGCACAGTGGTGGTGGTTTGCAGTGCGTGAGGGAGGAGGAAGAAGAAAAACGGGGGAGTGGGTTTGACCCACGTTTGACCCTGGTATTATATAAAAGGGGGGGTTTTGTTTTGGGCTTTTGGACTGGGCCTAGGGAAAAAGGGAGGGGTGATGGGTTTATTGTTTTTTGGGTTTGGATTTTGGGTTTAGTAATAGATAAGTAAGGGCTGGTTTGGTTTTGTAGAAATAAGCCCAAGGACTAATTGTGTATTTTCTGCATATTTGAAGGGCTGAACATGTAATTTCTCCAAAGTTATCAAAAGGACCAATTATGCCATACAAGAATAGTACAAGGGTAATTTTTGATATTTTCCAATTTTTAAATACCCAGGGACCATTCTTGCCAAATTTGAAACTTGAGGGGCCTTTTCTGACAATTTGTGAAAACTTTTATCCAGGGACTAAAAATGAATAAGTTTGATTTCCCATGGACTAATATTGACTTTTTATTCATTTTAAACCCTCAAGGACTAGTTTTGCCAAAGTGTGAAAGTTCAGGGGCCTATTTTGCCATTTTTCAAACTTGAGGGACCAAAGTTGTCATTTTGCAATTTTTGACTTTAAAGGACTTCTTTTGACAACTTGTGAATCCCAAAGGACCTTTGATGATATTTCTCCATGTTTTGAATAACCAGGGACTAGTTTTGCCATTTTATGAAAGTTCAGGGACTGAAACTGCCAATTACGCAAACTTGACTGTTTTTCATCAGTTTTCAATCCTTTTGTATCTGAAACACATAAAACCACAATTCAAAGATATTTTATGTATTTTGTGGTATTTCTGTGTGTTTTTAGATGTATTTGCAGTCTAAATGTGATAGAAATGATGAGTATTTGCACACTCATCAAATGCCGGGGCTACTTATCAACGGTTGATAGATTCAGCTTTCGGAACACAGATAGGAAGGAACCTGGAAGCATACGTAGACGACATGGTAATCAAAAGCAAATCTGAAAGGGCAATGTTGGCGGACATAGCAGAAACTTTTTACAACCTCCGGCGAATCGAAATGAAGTTGAACCCCAAAAAATGCTCTTTCGGAGTAGAAGAGGGCCTGTTCTTGGGATACATGGTCACATCCGAGGGAATAAGAGCCAACCCGAAGAAAACTAAAGCTATTGCCGAAATGAAATCGCCGGAGACATTAAAAGAAATGCAAAGCCTCAGTGGAAAACTCGTAGCATTAAACCGTTTCTTATCACGATCGGCGGAAAAGTCACTCCCCTTCTTTGAAACGCTCAAAAACATTGATGAGTGCTCAAACACTCATCATTTTTGTCGTATCTAAACTGCCAAAACGGCCAAAAACACTCAAAAATGCATCAAAACACTGAAAATATCCCAGGGATTGTGTTTTATATATTTCAGATGCAAAATGAGTAAAAACAGTTGAAAAACAAACAAAGTTGCAAAATTGGCAGATTCAGTCCCTCAACTTTCAAAACTTGTCAGATTTAGTCCCTAGGAATTTGTTTTATAAGAAAAGTCACCAAAGGTCCTTTTGAAATCATAATTTGTCACATTTAGTCTTTTGGTGAAAGATTTGAAATTTGCAAGATTGGTCCCTACAGTTTCAAAGTTGGCAAAAATGGTCCCTGGGAATTTCAAAAATGGAAAAATATCTCTTGTGGTCCTTGTACTATTGAAGCTTGTCAAATATGATCCTTGGTTGTGAAAAGTTTGTAGAGTTGACAAGTTTGGTCCCTCAAATTTGGCATTTGGCAATTCTAGTCCCCGAAGGTTTATTTTTGAAGGTTTAACATCAAAGGACCTTATGGAATTACAAATTGGAAAGATTGGTCCTTAGGATGAGTTTTGGGAAAATGGCAAGATTGGTCCCTGGATTTTCAGCTTGTTCATATTTGGTTCTTGGGCTATTATTTACTACAAACCAAACAAAACCCTTTCACTAATAAACCTTAACCCAAAACAAACCAAACCCTTTCACTAACACATTTCCTAAACCCACTAACCCCTTATAACTCCCCTGGCCCAATAAAACTTGGCCCATCTCCTTTTTTATAAAACTCCCACTCACCCCGTTTTGTTATTACTCCCTCCCATCCACAAATAATTAAACAAACACCTCACCCACTCTCCTGCTACACCACAACCACCCTCCATCATCACCACCTCTGTTTCACCTCTGCCACACTCAAAACCTACACCCTTATACCTCCAAACAAACACCCCAGTCCAAAAATTGAACCCTGGCACAAGTTATTATAGCTAAAAACCAAAACCCAGTTTTGGCGCCAAAATTGAGGAACGGCCAGGATGAATTTCAGCCAATCAATGGCTTGGATTATTGCTGGGAAAGGACAAAGGAGCTCCCAAAACCCTAATTGGTCACTATAAAAAGAGCATTGTAGCAGTGGGAAGCTTGTGTAGTTTTTTAGCTAATTTTCCTAATGTCGTATTTTCTTAATCTATGTTTTCTAGTGTAATTGTTCCTTTCAGTGTAACTCCTAGCTCAATCCAGTGTATCATTGAAGTTATTTAATAAAAATTCCAAGTTTTCAGTTAAATTTCATGTTTGCTATTTTGAAGTGAAATTCTCAATTTCAGTCAAAACTTATTAATAATATTGTTTTACTGCTCATTTAAGTTTATTTAAGTAACCTATAAGCTTTTATAAGCCTAGAAATCAGTTAAGTAAGATTTTACTATAAAATCTCAAAAATACAAAAAAAATAGTGAAAATACTTGAAAAATAAAAAAGGGAGAAGAAGAAAAGAAGAAAGTTGAGGAGCATGTATTAGAACCTCATGAGAGGTATTAGGTTGGGCTAGTAACTGGTCCATGTTCTTGGTCTGGTGCTTGTGGAGTTCTTGTAAGCCTATTCTAAGTTTGTGTAGGCATGGTGTCTGGTAAGGGATGTAGCTGTCTAAATAAGGTTTCATGGTTGTGTTTTTAAAGACCTTGATTTTAGTGTAGTGGATGATGGTTTGAGTGCATGGTTGTGATACCTTGCTAGGT
>LBNU01035237.1:36153-52474 GCA_014162995.1 Artemisia annua
TTTTTAGTGATAGCTTCTATTTAATAGGATTTATCTATTTAATTTATTTTCTATTTTTTTTATTAAGCACTTAGTGGTTTTCATATTTTTCCTAGGTTCCTGGTATCACATAGTATTTTTATAAAAATTTTCATAATTTTATCTTTTCATTTGGTAATTTTAGTAATTAAAAGCAGTTTAATTAGTTTTAGTAAAAACATCAAAAATAAAATCATTTAGTATTTAATTTTAATCTCTAGCATCTTTTTATATTTTTTCTAGCTTTTATTAATTATAAAGTATTTTTAGAAAATAGTTTCTTAATTGTTACTGTTCATTTGTTATTATTATTAATTAAATTAGATTAATTAGCTTTTAATTAGTAATTAAGTAAATTAAATCTAAAATAGTTTATTTATAAAGTTTAGGAACTTTTTATAATTTTTTAGGACTCCTGTAATTGTTAAGTAGTTTTATAAAAAATTTCATAATTATTTAAATTAGTTTAGTATTTATTTTAATTTAAATTAGTTTAATTAGTAATTAGTAATTAATTAATATAAATAATTAAAAAGTCAAAAAAATATTTTTCTTTTTCTTAAAATTTTCTTTTGTCATTAGAATTGTAAAAAAGTTATTTTCACATTCGTAGGACTTTATTTACTCCCGTTTCACTTTTTATTTTGCGCGCTTGCGTTTATTTTAAATTGAAACGCGCGTTTTTAGATTTAAATCACGTTTCTAGGTATCTGACTATCAGTAATTGTTCATATAGTGTTTTTAAGATATTCTCAATCATAATCTCTTAGTGTAATCATAATAATCAAAATCCTGATCTTCCTGTTAAATCACCCGATCACAAGCACGTTTAAATACCATTCACACCTCGTCGGGACATAACGACCCGGGGATATTATATACTCCTTGGTTTAGAATTGGCTCAATAGTCTGACCTTGTTGACCATTCCTTGGTCGATATTGGTTGACTGTTTGAGGCCAATCAAATTTTGGCGCCGCTGCCGGGGAGGTGTGCGCGTATTTGCAGCGTCTTAGAGATTAGTGGTTTTTCACCATCATCACTGTAAAAATTCCATCACTTTTATAAATTTTAAATCAAAAACATAAAAAAGTCTTTACACTTTTCCTAAAGTGTTAACAACACCAAAAAAAAATAATCTAAAAACAAACAAAACAAATCGTAACATTTTCTCTATCGGATTTCTTTTAAGGTGATTCTTAAAGAAATACGATTTTGGATAACGGAACGACACCAAAAATAATTCCCAAAGTTTTTCACTCACACACAAAAACCCAAAAACATTCTCCTTTTTCTTGTGAATAATAATTACATAAAGCTAAAAATGAGAATTAAACTCACAATATGCAATCCAGCTACAAACCAATAACCAGGACCATAAACACTCCTATAGGCTTACCACTAAGCCTCTAACCCAGGGCAATCCAGTATTCACCCTGCTCCAGCCATCTTGATCTTGTACACTGATTTTTGATTTTTGATTTTTCTCACTATTTTTTATATTTTTCTTGTATTTTTCTTTTTTGAGTGATACTAGTTTTTAGAGTTTCTAATAGCTTGCATAAGCTATATAGGGAGCTTATGTGAGCTTAGAAGTCCAAATACAACACTATAACCAACATTACCATAATCATGAGATTTGATCAAGAAATTTGCATAAACTGAAAATGAAACTAAAATTCTTTATTTGATTACTGAAAAAGCTTAAGAGTACACTGAGATAACTAGAACATTAACTTGAAAGTACTGAAATACACTGGAAAGCTTAGATTGACTAATACGAAATTAAAACATTAAAATTAAACTAGATATTTTGCTACACTGCATCTCTCTTGCTTTATAAAGATATTTAGGGTTCCTTGTCGACCTCTGAACATATCCCATCACATCTTGACCCTTGATTTCACCCAATTCATCATATTCGTACATTTGGCATTTTGGCGCCAAAAGTTCTTTTGAACAGTTGGGGTGGTTTGAGAGCAATTAAGGGTTCTTGGAATGTTATATGAGGGGTAGGAAACATGTTAGATAATAGGTATGGGGTTGTGGTGAGGTGGTGAGCAAAACCAGGGGAATGTGAGGTTTAGTGAAGTTTTTGTGGTGGGGATGCATTAAATGCAGAGTGGGTTTGTATGTAGGTGGAAGGAGGTGTGAGAGAGGAGTAGGTAGTGAGGTGGAAAGGTGGTGGACAGGTGGTGGTGGTTTGGAGCAGTGGTGGTGGTTTTACAGTGTGAGGGAGAGGGAAGAAGAAAACGGGGGAGTGGGTTTGACCCACGTTTGACCTGGTTTTATAATAAAAAGGGTTGGGTTTGTTTTGGGCCAGGAAGGAAATGGGCTTAAGTGTTTAATGGGGGAAAGGGTGTTGGGTTTATTTATTTATTTTGGGCTAAGGTTATAACATAGGATCCGTTTGGTTTGTATTAGATAAAAGCCCAAGGACTAAGAATGTAACATGCTGATTTTCTAGGGACCTGAATTGTAATTTTCCNTCTAATTTTTCCAATGTATCACAAAGGACTAAACCTGCAATGTTAGATAATACAAGGACCATATTTGCATAATTTTCCATTTTTTACAAAACAAGGACCAGGACCATTTATGTCATTTTCTGATTCTTGAAGGGTTGAAACTGTAATTACCCAAAAGTTATCAAAATGTTCCAAATTATAATTTATGAATAGTAAAAGGGTATTTTATGTAAAATTTCCATTTTTAAACACCCAGGGACTAATTTTGCCAATTTTGTAACTTGAGGGGTAAAAGTTGCCAATTTGAGAAAACTTTTATCCAGGGACTGAAAGTGAACATGTTTGATATCCCATGGACTAAAGTTGACTTTTCTTCCATTTTAAACTTTCAGGGACTAGTTATGCCAAAGTATGAAAGTTCAGGGGCCTATTTTGCCATTTTTCAAACTTGAGGGACCAAAGTTGTCATTTTGCAATTTTTGACTTTAAAGGACTTCTTTTACCAACTTGTGAATCCCAAAGGACCTTTGATGATATTTTCCATGTTTTGAATAACCAGGGACTAGTTTTGCCATTTTATGAAAGTTCAGGGACTGAAACTGCCAATTATGCAAACTTGACTGTTTTTCATCAGTTTTCAATCCTTTTGTATCTGAAACACATAAAAACACAATTCAAAGATATTTTATGTATTTTGTGGTATTTCTGTGTGTTTTCAGATGTTTTTGCAGTCTAAATGTGACAGAAATGATGAGTATTTACACACTCATCAATCCCCCACACTAAACTATTGCTAGTCCCTAGCAATCTTTTGAAAAAAATTTAATGGATTTTGTCTCTTTACCAAAAGCTATCACTTCTGGAGTAGCCAAATGTTTCAGTTCAAGTAAGAACCATGGTACATTGATAACCATATGATTTTGAGCAAATCACCAGCTTTCAACGGGTTTGATAAGTCTTTACCAGAAGCCGTTTGCTTCTGGACTAGCCAACTCTTGATGGAATAGTCAACATCTTGGTGAGCTGAATACCAATTATGGTTTTTCCACGGCCAAGAATATAAAATTGATTGCTTATTTTTCTTCCATATTTTTCTTCCATAAACAATATAAAATACAAAAATATTTTCTTTTTCTTTTTAATATATATATAATATAAAAAGGAATACTTGTCACCAAGTATTTCAACAAAAAAAAAACTAAATAAAATAAACATCCTCGGTCTTCCATGTAAGGAGGGCTGTTGTAAACCATAATAAGTTCACAACCAAAGAATATAACTTACCTTTGTGTCTCTGTGAGTGGTATACCTTTTTCAAAGAAGCCACTCATTTGTGATTATTGGTTTAAGTTACTGTGAAACTTGTATTTATTTCGAGAAAAATTTTTAAAACTCAACATGATTCTTCTAACCTAGTCTAAGTTTCCATCACTCAAAGGATTCTTAGATTCGTCTTAGTGCATGCGCACTCGTTCTTCTAGGTCATCAAGCCCTTTTCGTGAGCTTGTAAACATATCTCGAAGACGTCGTAGACGTTCTGCTCCATCAGTCGTATCTGAGATACGTACTGAACCACCAAAATTTGATTGGCCTCAAACAGTCAACTTAAATCACTTACAGTCAACTAAAATCAACCAAGGATTTGGTCAACTAAGTCAAACCATTTGAGACAATGCTATCCAAGGAGTACAGAATATCTCCGGGTCGTTATATCCCAACGAGGTGTGAAAACTGTAATACAACGAATTTGTGATCGGGTGAATATTGAACGGGAAAGGGTTTGAGTGATTACAGTAAGGATTTATGAAAGGAAATAGCTTAAACAAGCTATAACAACAATTACGTGAAAGCAAATTGGTTAAAAACGTTTAAAGACTAAAAACGCGTACGTTTAATTAAAAACTACGTAACTAAACGAAATAAAAATTGAATTCTGTCCAATATAAATCCCACGGATGTGAAAATTATATTTTTGGAATCCAAATTGAAAAAGAAAATTATTGGAAAAAGAAAATTATTTATTTAGACTATTTAATTATTTATTATTAATTAATAACTATTTTTAACTATTTAAACTAATTTAAATTATAATAAATACTAAATGAACAGTAATAATTCTAAAAATTTTTCTAAAAATACTTTATAGTATAATGAAGCTATAAAAAATATAAAAGTGCTAAAAAACCTTATTAATAAGCTGAAAAATAAGCTGAATAAGTAAATAAGCTTAAAAGGACTCACACTAGTATATAAATAAGTGGGGAAAGATTAAACACTAAGACTTGGATAGCCGATTAAACACTAAGACTTGGATAGCCCAGATGGTGCGTGGCCTTGTTTTGGTTTTGACCAAGTTTTACCAAGAGGTCCAGGGTTCAATTCCCACTAACTGCACTTTTCCCTTTTTATTTTTCTTTTCTATTTTAACTTTACAAATACATTTTAATGCTAATAATAACCAACTTAATAAAGATGAAATTTTTAAAACTCAAAAATAAGCTACTAGGGAGCTTATTGATTTAATAGATAAGCTTTTTAAGCTTAAACTTGGATTTTTGGTTTGGAAAAAACTACCACAAAAGCTATTAAGCTGCAACTAAGGTTAGATTAAGCTAACGACTATTGTAACACACTTAAAATAAGCTAAAATACACAGAAAAGCACAATGGAATAAGCAGAATAAGCAAATTAAGCAATATTGAAAACAAAAAACCAAACGGTCCAAATTTACGGCACCTCATAAGACAACCAAAAAAAATCTAAAAAATAAACAAAAAATAACAGTAACTAGATAATCTACTAAATAAGCTACAAACCTAATTTCAGGTAAAACGGGCTTATAACGAAGAAATGAAAAATCAAAAACTTTTTCTGCAGTAAAAAACGACTTTTTGCAGCCCGAAAAAGGGCGATTTAGCCTTGTAAAAAACATCTAAAAATTAAAATAAAAATACCACTAAGTAAAAATATATAAGAGTACATTACCTCAAAATTTTTTTAGATTTGGTTAAAAATTGAAGAAATGAAAAATAAAAGATTTTTTCTGCAGTAAAAAACTTTTTTGACTTTTTGATTTTGACCTCTAGTTTGACTTTCGTGAACTTTGATTGATCCTTACTAACTAGAAATGATGTTATAAGCAGTAAATGAAATGATTTAAGCTATATTATCTACTTATGCATTGATATGATTAGACTAAGAACCTTAAATCCTCACAGTGAACTCATAACATGAGATTAAACATGAAATTGACTTTTAACTGAAAGAGTACTATGTTTTATTGTTTATATGACCTATTAAGACCTAAAACAACATGTATAGACCAAAGTACACTACTGAAAATGGCTTTAATGCAGTCAAACAACTAGAACCAAACACTCCTTTAAGAGAGTGAATTTTTTATTTTCAAAGCTAATGATAGATTAAGACCTTAAGACTGATTTATTATGACTTATTATGATATAAGAGACTATTTTAAGCATAAGAACACTACTGATAACAACAGAACAACATGAATCAATATCAAGCTATTTTTGACAGTGAATTCCAAAGACAAAGCTACCAAGAGATCTACTGAGAAAATAGGCATTATAAAGCTATAAATCTACTATAATACACCAAAGAAACACAAAGGACATAGATAAGCAACATAAAAGCTAAACTATAGTAAAATGCCACAAATTGAGAAATAATGCTTACAACTGGTTCAGACTGCAAACAAGGTACCCAGGCCAATAGAGTACAACCCTAAGCTTCCCAAGAACTACTAACCCAAGGGCTTCCATTATAACCTTTGCTCCACTGTTCATTCTTCTTCTTCAAAGATTTTTGAATTATGACCTATTTATTGGTATTTTTGATATTTTTTAGTAATACTTAATAAAACTGGTTTTAAAGTTTAGGAAGCTTATAAAAGCTTCTGAGTAACTCATATAAGCAAAATGTAACACTGAAACAACTTTTAACAGTAATTAAGTAAAGATGTCAATTTTACTTAAAAATGCTAAATATGAATTCACAAAAGGTAACTGAGATTTTTGCTTAAAGAAAGTTAAAATTACACTGGAAATGTTAAATACAAGATTTTTAAACGTAAAAACACAACTAAAAATAAATTAAATTAACTAAGACATGTTTAAAGTAAAACTACACTACATTAACTACTGCCTTTACTACTCTGCTCCTTTTCTTCTTTATAGACTTTCATGGTTCCACTTGAGTCTCTGAGTCATTCCCACTTTATCTTGACCATTGATTTGGTCTGAATCATCTTGACCGTTTAAAATGCTTTTTGGCGCCAAATATCTATTAGGTAGCGTAAAGCAAATTTGTGGGCAATTAATGGGGTTTGGTTGGTTGTGGAGGTGGAGGGGACAAGGGAGAAGAGTTGGTGGTGAGGTGGAGGTGAAACCAGAGAGGTGGAAGGAGTGGGCTCTGGTTTGCAGTTTTGTGAGAGGGAGAGTGTACAGTGAGTGGTGTTTGACCACTTGTTCGACCCCAGTTTTATTTATTTAAGGGATGTTGGGCCTGGTGGATATGGGCTAGGAATAAAAAGGGTGGGCTTGTTTAGTAAAGGGGTTTGTTTGTTTGGGTTTGTAAATTACAAATAGGGTCCGTTTGATATATAAGCTTAACAAGCCCAAGGACCATTTATGTAATAAGCTGATTTTTTAGGGGTGTGAGTTGTATTTAACACAAGTTATCAAAAGGACCAATTTTGCCATACATGAATAGTACAAGGGTAGAAATTGTTAATTTTCCATTTTTTTATTACCCAAGGACCATATTTGCCAATTTTGAAACTTGAGGGGTAAAAGTTGCCATTTTAAGAAAACTTTCATCCAGGGACTAAAAGTGAACAAGTTTGATTTCCCATGGACTAATGTTGACTTTTCATTCATTTTAAACCTTCAGGGACTAGTTTTGCCAATTTGTGAAACTTTAGGGACTGAAACTATCAATTTTTGTAAACTTTGCTTGTTTTGCACCTGTTTTCAATCCTTTTGTATCTGAATCACATAAAATCACATTTCAATGATATTTGTAGTATTCTGTGACTTTTCAAAGTGTTTTTGGCAGTTTTTGCAGTTTAAATGGGAACAAAATGATGAGTATTTAGACACTCATCAATCCCCCACACTAAACTATTGCTAGTCCCTAGCAATCTTTTATGAAAATTTAATGGATTTTCTCTCTTTACCAAAAGCCATTACTTCTGGAGTAGCCAATGTTTTAGTATGTGTTACTTTGGTACAATGATAACCAAATGATTTTGAGCAAACGATCAGCTGTCAACGGATTTGATTTGTCTTTACCAAAAGCCGTTTGCTTCTGGACTAGCCAACTCTTAGATAAAATACAGTTATTATCTTTGGTGAGCTGATTACCAATCATGGTTTTTCCATTGCCTTTACCACAAGTCATAACCTTGCGGGCTAGCCAACTCTTCACTTTTAAAGATATGGTGAGTCAAATTCCATACAATTTTGGGCAAATTGCAAGCCATGAACGGATTTGAGATATCTTTACCAAGAGCCGTTTGCTCTCGGATTAGCCAATCCTTATGTGTGTTAGACATGGTGGACTGATAACCATTTATTTACGTTATAAATGTGAAAAAATTTTAAAATTTTTGGCCAAAATGGGGAAATAGGGCACTAGAAGGTATACGTGCGATCAAATTCGCTAGAATTCTCCCCCACACTTAGAACTAAATATTGCCCTCAATATTCAAAGCACCGGCTGTTATGCCGACACTTAGAACGTAAAAAGGTAATACTAATAGCCATTATTTTATTATACATACACTTTTTTTTTCCTTTTTTTCTNGTGGGGTTTTAATAAATAAGGGTGGGCTTTGGTTTGTTTTGGGTTAGGATTTAGTAAAGGGTTAGGTTTATTATTAGTGAAATAAGGCCCAAGGACTACAAATGTAACATGCTGATTTTCTAGGGACCTGAATTGTAACTTTCCCAAATTTATCCAAGGGACCAAATTTGCCATGGTTTGAATAGTACAAAGGCATTTTTGACATTTTTCCAATTTTAAAACCATAAGGACTATTTTTGACAATTTTTGAAAGTTCAGGGACTGAAACTGCAAATTATGCAAACTTGACTGTTTTTCATCAGTTTCAATCCTTTTGTATCTCAAACACATAAAAACACAATCCAAAGATATTTTATGTATTTTAAGGCATTTGTGTGTGTTTTCAGATGTTTTTGCAGTCTAAATGTGACAGAAATGATGAGTATTTGCACACTCATCAATCCCCCACACTAAACTATTGCTAGTCCCTAGCAATATTTTATGAAGATTTAATGGATTTCATCTCTTTACCAAAAGCCATTACTTCTGGAGTAGCCAATGTTTTAGTTCGAGAACCATGGTAAATTAATAACCATATGATTTTTAGCAAATCATCAGCTGTAAACGGATTTGATTTGTCTTTACCAAAAGCCGTTTGCTTCTGGACTAGCCAACTCTTAGATAAGATATAGTTATTATCTTTGGTGAGCTGATTACCAATTATGGACTTTCCACTGCCTTTACCACAAGCCATAAACTTGCGGGCTAGCCAACTCTTCACTTAAAGATATGGTGAGTCGAGTACCATACAATTTTTGGCAAATTGCAAGCCATAAACGGATTTGAGATATCTTTACCAAGAGCCGTTTGCTCCTGGATTAGCCAATCCTTATGTGTGTTAGACATGGTGGACTGGTAACCATTTATTGCGTTCTAAGAGAGAAAAAAATTTTAAAATTTTTCAAATTTTTCAAATTTTGGCTAAAATGGGGGTACTTGATGGAACATGTGTTTAAATTCGTGAATAACGAATTCCCCCCCACACTTAGAACTGAATATTGCCCTCAATATTCAAAGTACTGGGTGTTAAACCAACACTTAGAACGTAAGAAGGTAATAATACTAGCCATTANATATATATATATATATATATATATATATATATATATATATATATATATATATATACACAATATGTAGGGCATCTCCCCCACACTTGGGTGAGACATGGGTGAAAACCCATGTTTTACTACTGTTTTTGATAACTGAGTCGCTAGTTTGACTCGACCCCGAATTAATTTGTTCATGGGGAAGTAACATGTGGAAGAGACCATCTCAATCGGACTTTCATTCAAGATGTTTGTATAAACATTGAAGTACGTGAAAGTTCCACTCCGATGAGATAAATACAGACCCGGCTTACAAATGATAAATGAAAATGCCGGGGTCAAAGATAGTGTCTTCATTCCCGAAGGAGTGAAGAACAGGAGATGTCACAGAATATATGAAGAAAAGAAAGAAAATCATGATAAAAATCATGACTAACTCCTCATCCTCAATAGGAGAATTCATTGTCTCATGAATCTCAACAGTTAAGCTCGTTTGATCAAGACATATTATGGGTATGTCTAGATCAAAATAGAAGTTATCATACTCCGGAGGAGATATGACATGAGTGAGTTCAAAGGAGAACTCCTCGAAGGAGAATGAATCATTCACATGATATAGATCTGTGAATTCTTGTTCTGTTACAGACTCATCACTATCCTCGTTCTGAATCTCAAAGATTGGATTATCAGAAATTGAAGTGAATTCAGATTCAAAATCAAACAGAAGATTAGTGAAAGTTGTTTTAAATGTTTCGGGAACAAGGTGATTAACTTCTTCTTTTGGACTGACGAGCTCAGAAGGTAGTTCCTCCACATGACTAATGTCTCCACAAGGTAAAGAATTTTCATCAGTATGTGAATCACTAAACTCGCGGTTGGGACAAGAATTAAGTGGTGGATCATTATGTAAGAGACTTTCGATTTCTCCTAGATCGGCTTCGAAATCAAAGAGATCATCGTCACATCCTGATGGAAGTGGATTGATGTGAGTAAGTTCATCAGTGAATTCTTCAAGAAGAGGATCAACATCAGAATGTAGATGTGATGCCTCAACATACTCAATGTCTCCATAAGATTTACAATCATCGTTAGAATCGGAGAAGGTCTCAATGATCTTTTGAACACTCAAGAGGGGAAGGTATATCACACGTATGATCAAGAATTCCTTGTGACTCACTTGGAATTGGGACAAGGTTCTCAACACTAGACTTTATGAATTTGTCCGATTCCTTTTCAGGAATAGTGTTAAGATGCTCGTCCCGCATGCTTAGAGAGTTAGTGGGAACTTCGAGTGTGATAATAGCAGACTCGGGGAGTTGAGAAGGACTAGCATACATGGATATACAAATTCCATTTGTTCTTCTGCTAGTAATTCCATCATGCTCTTTTCTCCCTGAAAATTAATGGAAGGAGTCTCAACTGATGAACTTGATGAATCATCATCAAAGATATCTTCATCATCACTGTCATCAGGAATGAAACGGAATCGAGAGCTAGATCTGGCTGCTTTTTCTTTTGCAATTGATTCCCTAACAAATTTTTCAAAGGCATCTTGAGAATTTATTTTAGCAGCCTGCTCTTCAGCTAACAATTCTTGCATGGGTTTCTCATGTGAATTTTGAATGACGGAACATTGTGGGGGAGGAGATTTGTCAAAACCGGAAGGTTGACATTGATAATCCTCATGAGGACCCCCACAATATAGACAAGAAACACTGGGTGCATTATGAAGTGTTGTTTTGTTCAACCCCTCCTTAAGTTCTTTTAATATCTCAAGAACTTTTAGACCAAGGTCTTGCAGAGTTTCCTGAGGAGTTGCTTGAATCATTGGGTACTGTGGAGGTTGGTTATGATAAGATGTGTCATAATTTTCATAAGGATCATACCCATTGACAGGTGTGTTCCTAGTAGGACAATCAGAACTGAAATGTGAACCTCCACAGTACTCACAACAGCTAAACTGATGTGACTGTGATTCATGTGGATTGTGGTTAAAACCAAATTCATCATTGTTACAAGGAACCTGTTCATAGACAAACTGATTCCTAGTTTGACAATCAGAGCTGTAGTGAGGGCCTCCACAATATTCACAACAGTAAAACTGCTGTGGCTGATTTGGAGAATCGTATTGGTCATTTTCAAAATTCTGAGTGTTACCAGAAAACTGTTCATAGACAAACATGTTTCTGTTTTGACACTCAAATCCTTGATGTGGACCTCCACAAAATTCACACGAATATGTCTGTATCTCATGATGTGGGAGCTGGTGGAATAAATCAGTCATGTCATGGTAAGAATAGGGATCTTAATTGTAGATAGACCCGTTTCCTGATTCTACCATGCTAAAACTTGGACAATTACCATCATTATGAGGGCCACCACACCATTGACAACCAAGAAGATGAGGATAAGACATAGAAAGAATCAAAGGTTAATAGAGGGTAAGAAATGAAGAATCAAAAAAGGTGAGATGGTAAAGATGAATATTTTTGGGTTTTTGTGTTCGTTGAAAACTTGAATTAGAATGTTTTTGGTAATCGATCAGTCAAACGAATTAACTTCACAATTATTTTGGTTTCTATATGAAAATATAGAAATATGAACAAGGATGGTAAATATACAATGGATGTATATTCAACAATCAGTGATACTTCAAATTCATTCTACGCAGCACACCTCCCCGGCAGCGGCGCCAAAATTTGATTGGCCTCAAACAGTCAACTTAAATCACTTACAGTCAACTAAAATCAACCAAGGATTTGGTCAACTAAGTCAAACCATTTGAGACAATGTTATCCAAGGAGTACAGAATATCTCCGGGTCGTTATATCCCAACGAGGTGTGAAAACTGTAATACAACGAATTTGTGATCGGGTGAATATTGAACGGGAAAGGGTTTGAGTGATTACACTAAGGATTTATGAAAGGAAATAGCTTAAGCAAGCTATAACAACAATTACGTGAAAGCAAATTGGTTAAAAACGTTTAAAGACTAAAAACGCGTACGTTTAATTAAAAACTACGTAACTAAACGAAATAAAAATTGAATTCTGTCCAATATAAATCCCACGGATGTGAAAATTATATTTTTGGAATCCAAATTGTAAAAGAAAATTATTGGAAAAAGAAAATTATTTATTTAGACTATTTAATTATTTATTATTAATTAATAACTATTTTTAACTATTTAAACTAATTTAAATTATAATAAATACTAAATGAACAGTAATAATTCTAAAACTCTTTCTAAAAATACTTTATAGTATAATGAAGCTATAAAAAATATAAAAGTGCTAAAAAACCTTATTAATAAGCTGAAAAATAAGCTGCATAAATAAATAAGCTTAAAAGGACTCACACTAGTATATAAATAAGTGGGGAAAGATTAAACACTAAGACTTGGATAGCCCAGATGGTGCGTGGCCTTGTTTTGGTTTTGACCAAGTTTTACCAAGAGGTCCAGGGTTCAATTCCCACTAACTGCACTTATCCCTTTTTATTTTTCTTTTCTATTTTAACTTTACAAATACATTTTAATACTAATAATAACCAACTTTAATAAAGATGAACTTTTTAAAACTCAATAATAAGCTACTAGGGAGCTTATTGATTTAACAGATAAGCTTTTTAAGCTTAAACTTGGATTTTTGGTTTGGAAAAAACTACCACAAAAGCTATTAAGCTGCAACTAAGGTTAGATTAAGCACAATGGAATAAGCAGAATAAGTAAATTAAGCAATATCCAAAACTAAAAACCAAACGGTCCAAATTTACGGCACCTCATAAGCCAACCAACAAAAAATCTAAAAAATAAACCAAAAATAACAATAACTAGATAATCTACTAAATAAGCTACAAACCTAATTTCAGGTAAAACGGGCTTATAACGAAGAAATGAAAAATCAAAAACTTTTTCTGCAGTAAAAAACGACTTTTTGCAGCCAGAAAAAGGGCGATTTAGCCTTGTAAAAAACATCTAAAAATTAAAATAAAAATACCACTAAGTAAAAATATATAAGAGTACATTACCTCAAAATTTTTTTAGATTTGGTTAAAAATTGAAGAAATGAAAAATAAAAGATTTTTTCTGCAGTAAAAAACTTTTTTGACTTTTTGATTTTGACCTCTAGTTTGACTTTCGTGAACTTTGATTGATCCTTACTAACTAGAAATGATGTTATAAGCAGTAAATGAAATGATTTAAGCTATATTATCTACTTATGCATTGATATGATTAGACTAAGAACCTTAAATCCTCACAGTGAACTCATAACATGAGATTAAACATGAAATTGACTTTTAACTGAAAGAGTACTATGTTTTATTGTTTATATGACCTATTAAGACCTAAAACAACATGTATAGACCAAAGTACACTACTGAAAAAGGCTTTAATGCAGTCAAACAACTAGAACCAAACACTCCTTTAAGAGAGTGAATTTTTTATTTTCAAAGCTAATGATAAATTAAGACCTTAAGACTGATTTATTATGACTTATTATGATATAAGAGACTATTTTAAGCATAAGAACACTACTGATAACAACAGAACAACATGAATCAATATCAAGCTATTTTTGACAGTGAATTCCAAAGACAAAGCTACCAAGAGATCTACTGAGAAAATAGGCATTATAAAGCTATAAATCTACTATAATACACCAAAGAAACACAAAGGACATAGATAAGCAACATAAAAGCTAAACTACAGTAAAATGCCACAAATTGAGAAATAATGCTTACAACTGGTTCAGACTGCAAACAAGGTACCCAGGCCAATAGAGTACAACCCTAAGCTTCCCAAGAACTACTAACCCAAGGGCTTCCATTATAACCTTTGCTCCACTGTTCATTCTTCTTCTTCAAAGATTTTTGAATTATGAACTATTTATTGGTATTTTTGATATTTTTTAGTAATACTTAATAAAACTGGTTTTAAAGTTTAGGAAGCTTATAAAAGCTTCTGACTAACTCATATAAGCTAAATGTAACACTGAAACAACTTTTAACAGTAATTAAGTAAAGATGTCAATTTTACTTAAAAATGCTAAATATGAATTCACAAAAGGTAACTGAGATTTTTGCTTAAAGAAAGTTAAAAGTACACTGGAAATGTTAAATACAAGCTTTTTAAACGTAAAAACACAACTGAAAATAAATTAAATTAACTAAGACATGTTTAAAGTAAAACTAAACTACATTAACTACTGCCTTTACTACTCTGCTCCTTTTCTTCTTTATAGACTTTCATGGTTCCACTTGAGTCTCTGAGTCATTCCCACTTTATCTTGACCATTGATTTGGTCTGAATCATCTTGACCGTTTAAAATGCTTTTTGGCGCCAAATATCTATTAGGTAGCGTAAAGCAAATTTGTGGGCAATTAATGGGGTTTGGTTGGTTTTGGAGGTGGAGGGGACAAGGGAGAAGAGTTGGTGGTGAGGTGGAGGTGAAACCAGAGAGGTGGAAGGAGTGGGTTCTGGTTTGCAGTTTTGTGAGAGGGAGAGTGTACAGTGAGTGGTGTTTGACCACTTGTTTGACCCCGGTTTTATTTATTTAAGGGATGTTGGGCCTGGTGGATATGGGCTAGGAATAAAAAGGGTGGGCTTTTTTAGTAAAGGGGTTTGTTTGTTTGGGTTTGTAAATTACAAATAGGGTCCGTTTGATATATAAGCTTAACAAGCCCAAGGACCATTTATGTAATAAGCTGATTTTTTAGGGGTGTGAGTTGTATTTATCACAAGTTATCAAAAGGACCAATTTGGCCATACATGAATAGTACAAGGGTAGAATTTGTTAATTTTCCATTTTTTTATTACCCAGGGACCATATTTGCCAATTTTGAAACTTGAGGGGTAAAAGTTGCCATTTTAAGAAAACTTTCATCCAGGGACTAAAAGTGAACAAGTTTGATTTCCCATGGACTAATGTTGACTTTTCATTCATTTTAAACCTTCAGGGACTAGTTTTGCCAATTTGTGAAACTTTAGGGACTGAAACTGTCAATTTTTGTAAACTTTGCTTGTTTTGCACCTGTTTTCAATCCTTTTGTATCTGAATCACATAAAATCACATTTCAATGATATTTGTAGTATTCTGTGACTTTTCAAAGTGTTTTTGGCAGTTTTTGCAGTTTAAATGGGAACAAAATGGTGAGTATTTAGACATTCATCAATTGCTCCCCAAACGGTCAAGTTTTATCACACAAACTAACCACTTGTGAATTGATAATCGTAATAAAAATCCTGAGTGTTCAAGACACAATACAATGTATCCCCGGGTCGTTTAAGTCCCAAAGAGATGTGATATCCTGAATAACAACGAATTCGAGATCAAAGTATGTCGAATAGAAAAGGGGTTATGAGTGTTTTACACTAGGGACTATATAAAAACAATAACGGGAAATCAAATTACTTAAAAACGTAAAAGAACTTAAAAACGTACGTTTAGTTTAAAATAAACGTAAATGTACAAAACGAAAGATCGAATTTTAACTATAGAATAATTTGCATGTCTTAGCGACTTAAATGCAAATTAAATAAACTTAAAATATTTATTTATAATATAGAAACTTATTATAAAGTTAAGAAAACTTAAAAACCTAAAACGTGTACGTTTACGTTTAAATAAACGTCTAAGTACAAAATAAAAAGTGAAAAGTGATCAATATAAATCCCATAAATGTGAAAATTATATTTTTGTGATCCTAATGACTTAAGAAAATTATTGGAAAAATAAAATTATTTATTAGACTTATTAATTAATTATTATTAATTAAAAACTATTTTAAACTATTGAATAATTACCTAAAAATTAGAAAATGTAAAATAAAGCCTAAGAAATTAAAATAAAAATTTAGAAAAGTCTAAAATAATATAAAAGAATTTCTGAAACTGAAAATATAATTATTACACTATTTAT
>LBNU01035237.1:59729-89780 GCA_014162995.1 Artemisia annua
TGACGGCGTCAGGTTATAGGGTCTGACGCCGTCAGCCCGCCGCCATTAGGTTTCTCGGATGGCCTAGATCCACTTCTGACGCCGTCACCCTTTGTTGCCTTCTGGGCCGTCACTCTTTAAATTACAACCTGACGGCCTACCACCAATAACACCTGACGGCGTTAGGTGTAAAGTTCCCAAATCTTTCTGGCGCGTCATTTGTAAATTGGTTTCCACTCCTTTGTCAATGTTTGCTGACGGCGTCACGTTGTGACTCTGACGCCGTCCGGTAGTAATTCCAGCTTCTTTTGAGACTTTGTCGTTTTCTTCACTTTAATGCTCCAAAAACGTCTAAATATGCATGTTTTCCAGAATTCCTCTTAAAAGTACCTAAAATGACAAAAGGAACGATTTAAGGCAATATTTGATCACATTTATACGAATTAGGGCTTAAATGACCCCATAAAAGCGTAACACTTTTCGTCTCATCACTATCACTGGTGATGACTGGCATTTTTCCTTTCACCTGAGTCTTTAGATTCTCAATTTCATTAAGCAAAGAAGTTATTTTTTCATTGTTTTTCTCACGTGTGATTTTGGTCGAATCGTATAACTCTTTGTAACGTTGTTTAACAATTGAATTTTCAGCTTGAAACCACTCATTATCATGTTGTAATTTATTAATGGTATCTTGATTTTGAAAATTCTGAGAATCTAACAATGATGGTTTATTGGTGTCAGTCACATCACTCTTGTTTGACTTTAATTGGGCAATTTGGGCTCTCAGTTTTCAAATCGTGTTAGTGTGAGCTTGAATTTTTTCATCACGTTTGGTTAATTCAAAATATGTATCAAATTTAGGAGCATCCGAGGATGTCTTGGCATTTGAGATTTTAATTCGTTCTTCTAAATGTTGATACTTTAATTGCAAATTAAGATTACCAACCTCTAGTTTTGAAAAATGCCTAACCATGTTATCACAGTCATTATTTTGAATTTTTTCATGCAATTTTAAATTCTCCCCCTCAAGCTCAACAACACGATTCTGGGAAACATTTATAGCAATACACATCTCATGAAATTGACAAGCAGTTAATGCAGAATTAGTAGCAGTATAGAATACATCCTGTGCAATACATTTAGCAATCAAATTCTCATTTGTAATGAGAATATTCTTTCTTTCAATTTCACAACATTTAAGATCAATTGCAATTTGTTTTCCCTCGTTTTCCACATTTTTAAACACTTCTTTCATTTCTTTCAATTCAGTTACAAGGGTTTTTTGCATGCCCTCAAGATGTTCTTTAAGTAGTTTAAAAAATGGCATAACCTCAATTAAGTAACATTCTTTCGTTAGTTCAAATCCCCTTTCCCCTTCAGTAAGTCTCGTTGGTGTAATTCTCTTCTTACATGTTTTATCAAAATCGGCAAACATTTGACAAAGAACATAGATACTAATAAGAGTTTTACATTGCGTGGGAAGCACTAGCTGAACTCAGTGCATGGGTGTATTGGGAGGGTACACCGTTGGTGCAGCTATCTTTCTTGAAGTTTGGGCCTTAAGTTCTTCGGCTTTAATTTTTTCTGAATCTAAAAGCCAAAATATCTGTTCTAGTGTCAACTTAGTTTGAGGTATAAAGATAGCTATTCGGTTCTCCTTAGAGTAATCATGGGGTTTAATATTGACACGTTTTTAATGCACTGGGATCCTTCATTTTTCAGCTAATTTCTCTCTATTTATTACTTCAATCTCATTACTCTCTTCAAAAGATGACACATCAGGAGGGGCATGACCAGGTTTAAGCATAACATTTGCATCATACAAAGCAGGTTGGGCAACTCTAACGCTCCTAAGGGAGTTAGATTTAGGTTCACCTACATCTTTTTCACTATGCTCATCACACAACTTTTTATGCTTTTGTATCATTTGAGCAGTTTGAATGGTTTGGCTTTGTGTGCACAACTTGTTTTCAAGCTTATTTTTTAACATCTTAAGTGTGGAAAAATCATTTAAGAGTTTAGTTTCTTTTTCTTTGAAATCGTGTTTCAATGCAATTACACTGTCTTGAATCTCCTATTTTTGTTTTACAGATCAAGTTGTTTTTGTAAAGAATGTAACTCCTTTTTTAATGTTTCTTCCTTTAAGTTACGTTCAGTTATGAATGTACGCATTTGCCAATCCATTTTCTGCTCACATTCGGTTAGCTCAAATTTTGCCCATTGTTCATATATGGTCACCTGATCTTTAAGTATATTAAGTCTAGCGGTCAAAGAGTCACCGAGGATAACAACGGTGTATTCATCCAACTCACATACATCATTTACAATAGAAGATGCACTACTTGGTACAACAGACGCTTCGTTGTGTTTCACATATTGTTCATATGGGATAACATTACTATTTCCCATATCGGCAGTATCTAATTCCACAGCGCTCGTTTGTTGCACTTCGTTATGAATCTTTATTCAGGCATCACATAATCATAATAATTATTAATGATGGAAGATGCTGCACTCTGTACAACAGATTCTTTGTTGTGTTTCACATGTTGTTCAATTGGGATAACATTGTTGTTTTCCGATTCAACATCATCTGACTCAACAACATTCTTCTGTTGTACTTCGTTGGGAATCTTCGGTTCATCAATCCTTTTACAGTATCATACAACTTAAGTTCCTCAGATATGACAGATGATTTAGAAGGACTAGATCGTGATGGTGATGAGTACAGAGGACATATTAGCCATAAAGATGGTTTGAGCAGTAGGTTCATCATCGACGTCTGAGTTAAAGGCATCACAGTCATCAGCTTGGAAGATTTTAGGATCATTAAGTGAAGTCCTGAACTGGTTGATCATCCACATCTGCATCAAACGTGTTCCCTTCATCTCCAGCAAGAAACAATAGCTCTTTTTCGTCCATGACTGCTCCACTTCCTTGTGCTTGCATCAGCAACGTCTTATCTTTGAAGTAGTCGGCATTCTGTGGATGCTTTGGTTGAGCTCAGTTCCTTGCTATGTGGCCCAAACCCCCACAGTTGTAACGCTTGGGTTGCCTTCCTTGCCCCTGATTTGCATTCCCAACTCTGTTCTGCACATTTCCCCGAGCTCCATTCCTTTGATTCACATTTTGTCTTCCTTGAACATTCTAAACCACAACTCGTCCATCTTCCACAATTGCTTGATTTCGTAGATTAGATGAAGTTCTCAGTTGGTTGTTGGTTTGAGGAAGTGTTGCTCTGAATTGTTGGACAAGCAAGGACACTTGGTTGGATAGATTATCAATCATCTGGTCGGTACGAGAGCACCCTGAGTCAAGTTGGGTGTTCATGGCAGATGGTGAGTGCAAGGATGATTGAACAAAGGATGACTGATTTTGTGATGATGTAGGATGATGATAAACTTGATCAAGTAAGGGTTGATTAAGCGGCTGAACACTAGAGATTAATGCAAGTGGATCATTTGTCGATGTTGGATTGAACTTTTCCCTTAATTGACGATCATAAACAACATGCTTTTCATGTTGTTGTAAGTAAGCATAAAGTTGTTCATAGTTGGTATTTCTCAATCCTTTATTGAGCTACACGGCTATGACAAATCGATCCCACTCGGGTGACATGTTGTTCACGAACTTAGACTTGAGTTGGATGTTTGGCATTGTCATTCTGATCATCTTCATGCCATTCACAAACTTGTGAAATCTGACATAGTAGTCCTTGATATTCTCACCAGGATTCATCTTAAAGTGCTCGAATTCATCATACAACTGAGATTCACGATCTTCTTTGGTTAGTTCTGAGCCAGCTAGAAGCATTTTGACATTGTCCCAAACAGCTTTGGCTTCAGTGTTGAAGTTTATCAGCTTGTAAACATCTTTGGGTAATCCTTGAATCACAATGTTAGAAGCTCGAATGTCTGCATCATAACGCTTCTTCTCTTCCTCATTAAGATCATTGTAAGTTCGTGGTCTATCGATACCAAAGGTGACAGCTCCATCCTCACCGGTAGTGATAATATCTCTCGTGGTACCCATTTGACATGGTCCTTCATCAATTGATTGAAGAATGTTGACACCATTCTCTTTGCCCAAACAATAGAGTCGAATTCTTTGTGCCCATGACTTATAATCAGTCCTGTCAAGCATAGGAGGGCGGGTATCGGACCCGGCAGCTTGAATGTCATCAGTCGAAGTAGTGCTTGCCATGGTGTAGTCTTACACGAGATTTTACAACTCTTGTGATTTAAACCGAGAAATCGAATCTTTCACGGGATTTTCTAAAATCAACAAAAGAAACCGTAAGGTGTAAGTTGCTTGAGAATGATGTGATAAGGATTGCAAGTCACAGTGAAAAATTACGAGAAAATCTTAATGAGTAAACTTGATCAAATCGCTGTATATAATTTGAGTCTGTGGAAAACTTGAAGGGGGGTTGAATAGTTTTACGTCTTTTTGATTTATTATGAAAACATTTGTTTTTGAAACTTTGTTTACTTATAAAAACCTTTGATTCGATATTATGTGAATTCAAGTCTTGCACAATATATACAATTATAACTAAGTACTAAAGTAATAAGAATGTAATTGAAATAATAAGTAAGAGATGGAGAGATCAAACCGCGACACAAAGGATTTAGAAAGATATGTAGAGAGATTTATAACAAGTTTGGGGTGCAAAAGGTGAGGAAAAAGTCCAAAACTTAACCAGTATTTATAGGCAAAAATTCCAGCTAAAGGAGCGTGGCCGGTCCCCTTAATTATGGGCCAGTCCCCTTAATAATTAAGGGGACCGCCTAGTAAATTAAGGGGGCCACCCCCTGAACGGCTATAATTTTTGTCTTTTACTGGGGACGGTTTTTTTGGAACATTTTTGTCATTTTTGGTTGAAAATTTGAATTCATATATTTATAATGGATTTAATATATTTATTTATTACCAAAAATGATTTTCTAAAAGATATAAAATGTGTGTGGCATTTTATAAAAAATCTAGTGATTAAGTAAATTTTCATTTGATCATAAAATGTATTAGGTATTTTGTTTATTCATACCTTAAGTGATTAAATTGTTAAAATGAATATTTACGACTAAATACTTGTTTACGTCATAATCTTACGTTTAACGATTTTACATTTTATGATTATCAAAACATAGAGATATCGAAAAATATTAATAACGTTTTTAGGCATTATTTGTATCAACAATCTCCCCCTTTTTGATGATTACAAAACCTAAACTCATTAAATCGAAAATTAATTTTTAGACAAGTATTTAGTGAGCTTATATTCATTTCTCCCTCTTTTTGTAGAATCAAAAAGGTTTTGCCAACAAGTTTCATGAATGAATTATGACAGTATGAAAGCTCCCCCTTGATATGTACTCCCCCTCGTTCGAGGGCACCAAGGAATCGAGCTATGAGAATTTTGCAAGAAAACTATTAGAAGCACAAGCATATATAGCATAATATGAAATATCAGAACAATAAGCATAACAAACAAATATTATGGACATGTAACAAAACATTCATTAATTCAAAGTAATAAGTAAAGGATCCTAATTTGCCAAAGAGAGCCATCGGACTTGCTTGCAACAAAAGGTTGGTTGATTCTTATTTGAAAGTGAAAATCATAAGCATATAGTATGCTTAGATGGTTGATGATGGAGTGTTTGGAATGAAAGTAGTTGAGTTAGGGTAAGGTTGTTGGATTAATGGAGGTATATGTTTGGGTGCATGGATGTTGGAGAGTTTGGTGGTGGAGAGTTTGGAGGTGGAGAGTTAGGAGCGGAAGATGTTGATTGAGGGTTTGGATGTTGTTCTAATGAGGGTGTTGGATGAGATCTAGTGAGAAGATACTCAATCCAAGTGAACTGTTCATTCAATGCAATGGTGTGTTTTTAGAGAAAGATGCAACAAGGACAATTGTTGACATGTTTCTCAACTTGGTTCAAGTTGTGGGGTGATGAAGGAGAGCTAGAAGGAGGTTGATCCAAGGTGCATTGAGCAAGGTGTAGAGTAAGAAGAGCACTAAGCTCGTGGGCTTCCTTGAGTTCTTTCAATGAACTTCAAGTGTTCGGAGGAAGGTGATGATGGTGAAGTGTGGTTATTATTTGGGATGGATGTTTGGATATGCAACATAGGAGTAGCATGTGAGTTGGTAGGAAGTGGTGGTAATTCTTTTGGTGGTTGATACATTTTTTATTTTGGGTAATAATTAATGGATGAAGATGAAGGTATGAAAAAAATTGAGATAGTTATGAATTCCATTGAGTTTCCCTTATTTCATCGAACAACCCAAAATTCAGTTATTTCAGCTACATTAAATGATCTTTTAAATTGGTCAAGACTCTCTAGTTTATGGCCACTTCTCTATGGTACCAGTTGTTGCTTCATTGAATTTGCTTCACTAATAGGCTCACGATTCGACTTTGATCGTTATGGACTAGTGCCAAGATCGAGTCCTAGACAAGAGAACCTTATTTTAATAGCCGGAACAGTAACAATGAAAATGGCCCCCTCCTTAGTGAGATTATACGAGCAAATACCTGAACCAAAATATGTTATTGCTATGAGGAAGAAAAGGGTGTTTCATAAGTGGAGGGTATTTTGGATGGTGCATTGGTAGGTGTATTTTTGGAAGCAAAGATGGATGGTTGGTTATTATGATGAGGTTTGTGAAAGGATTTATTGGTATAAGCTTGAGGATTGGGAGTATAATTGGGAACAAATGTGGGTGGAGGAATTGGGTGAGGACGAGTGAGGAGATATTCAATCCAGGAAATATTTTCACTCAAGTCGAGAATTTATTTTTGAAGGAAAATGCAACAGGGACAGTAGTGAGTGTGGTTTGTAACTTGATCCAAGTTGAAAGAGTGAGGTAAGCAATGTGAGTATGGAGAGGAAGGTGGGTGATGCAAATTGTGTTGTGCAAGGTGCATAGTATTGAGATCACGAAGATCATAGAGTTGGTCAAGTTCTTCACGAAACTTCACGGTTTCCAAGGAAGATGATGATGGAGGAATTTTGTTGTTGTTGACATGTAATGTTGGTGGGAAAGAGAGTGAGGTGTTAGGGATGTAATGTTGATTGTTTTTTGGAGGTTGAGATTTTTCAACAAAAGGATTGTTTGGAGGAAATGGATGAAATGTAGGTACGTAGTTGGGAGCATAGGTGGATGCTTCACCATTATGAGGATTGAGGAAGGGTTTATTTGAGTGAGCTTGAGGGTTGAGTGTATAGTTGGAGACATAGGAGGAATTTGGTGTTGGATGTTTGACAACATCATTTGGTTCGATGGGCTTTTTATGGATGTTAGGCTTTCTTCTCCAAACGGGTTTCTCGGTCATCTTAGCTAACCTTGAGGTTTTTGGTTTTGGTTTGATGGGAGAGGACATGATGAGATGAGTGGAGATTGTGAGGAATGGGAGTGTTTATAGTGTAGGATTGGTGGGATTAAGGATGGATAAAATTTGTTGATTGGAATAAAGTATGTTTGTGAATTTTGGGAAGTATATGATGAAATGGGCTAAAAAATGAAAAGTTTCTGAATTCCCGACCATCAGACAGTAGGTCCCTTTAAATATTAAGGGGGCCGCCTTTATATTTAAGGGGGCTGCCCATCTGTTGGTTCCCAGATTACTAGAAATGGGTTTTTGACAGAAAATTGTAGAAAGGGTTATGTTTTCAGGTTTAGTTTCAAGTAAGTACAAATCTTTGAGGCAATTATGCATGTAATAGATATTTATGCAAAACATGTCAATTAAAGAGATTAAGCAAACAAGTAATTTTATCTAGCATGCAAACATACTCATCAAGCAAGTAATATATATTGACTAGGAAACAATAAACTACACCAAGTATATTCTTAATTATATGTAGGTGGGAAGATTAATGAACTATTTGATGGATCCTAATGTGTGTCTATGTACAATAAATGGGAACTTAAGATAGCATGGCTTCTAGACTTGTTACAAACAAAATATTAATAGACAAACCATGGTCCTCTTGATTTGATTTAGTTTACTTAAAGCGTCATGTACATAAATATAGATGACAAATATGAGATCACCATGCATGATTTAAAGAAATGTTTTTAGCATTATTCAACAATGTTTGAAAGTAGATTTTTATGTAGATATGAAAGTCATTTGAATAAAATAGATTGGGTTTTATTTCAAAATGTGTTTATGAAGAATGGGTAAGAGAAAATTTTCCCAATCTCTGACTTTGATCAAAACATAATTATGGACATAGATTAAGAAGAAAAGTGAAATAGTAAAACATGTTAATAGAAAAGTGAAATGGCCATCTGAAAAATAATTTTTCCAAAATGTAAAATTTTTGTATATTTTTAAAGATACTAGATTTTTGACAACAAATACCATTAATCCTAGACTTTAAAAATTGGTTGTTAAAGATCTCATGCTCAAGAGGATTGGTTAAAGTTATTGTCACATGCTATCCTTTCTACATATCCTATGATCATAAGGAAGTAATGACGAAATTCTATATCTTTGATGCGAGAGTGTTGAATGGGGCATAACCTAACATCTATAGCTCCTTTGTTGTCGCACACTTATCTAACTTAATGCCATAGTCTACGAGAGCTTGTTTCATCCATAGTTTTCAAACGCGAGAAATCTAATCTTACTTCTATGTTAATGATTAATCCACTTAACTCATTTCACTTCATAACCATGAGTTTTCCAATAGTGGACATAGAAGATTTCCATTTTGAACGTTATAGCTTAAGAGGATCAAGGGGGAAAAGAACAAGTGATTCTAGGTTATAAGTAGATTCATATAAGCTATTATGTATGTATATATAACTAGGCATTATAAGCTAAATGGGCATGAAATAACTAGTCATTAATCTAAGCATATATTATAACAATAAGTCTAAAAGGAAAGCGTACCTTTTAGTCTTCAGTAGATTTTCTTCAAACACTTCAAGGTGTCATATTGACTTATAGAAGCCAACCATAGATGAGTTTCCGAATTATTCAATGAGTGACGATTTAGCCACTTGGTCCCCATTGTTTCATTTTTCCAAAATTGTTTGAGCCAAACATGGTTTGCATTTGCATGTATGGTGGAAGTATTCCTCAAGGGTTGAAACTTGGTTGATGTGAATAATTCCACAATGGGTGACTATTAATAGGAAGGTTTTGTCTACCTTGATTTCTTCTAGGTTGAGGGGTTTTAGACCGAGGATGGTTTAGCAATTTTGGTTTAGCAAAACATTCGTGACCGTAAACACCTTACAGTCACACGAATGTTTTTTGAGAGTAACTATTGTTCGTCCTTTGGCCACATAAATATATAATATATGTGACATTTGAGATGATTCTTTCTAGTAAATATGCATTTTGTGTGACTATTTCCCGTCCTGTGGCCACATGAATATACAATAAATGTGACGTTTGTGATGATTTAGTCACACAATGGGTGTTGCTTTTTTGGAGTTAGTCACATACAATTTAAAACAAAGTGGCCAAAAGTGTTAATAAGTGTGAACATATGCTCTTTAAAGTGAACAAATGTGTATTTTGTGTGACTATTGATCATCAAATAGCCACATGAATTTTATGTTTATGTGGCCTTTTGTAATATTTAGTCACATAATGCATGTTTGTTTTGGGTATTTAGTCACATACAATTAAGCAAACAGTGGCCAAAAGCGTTAATAAGTGTGACCATATGCTGTTTAAATTGAAGAAATTTGTATTTTGTGTGACAATTGATCATCTAATAGCCACATGAAGTTTATTTTTGTGTGGCCTTTTGTAATATTTAGTCACACAAACCATGTTTGTTTTGGGTATTTAGTCACATACAATTAAGCAAACAGTGGCCAAAAGCGTTAATAAGTGTGACCATATGTTGTTTAAAGTGAAAAAATTTGTATTTTGTGTGACTATTGATCATCCAATGGCCACATGAAGTTTATGTTTGTGTGGCCTTTTGTAATATTTAGTTACACAAAGCATGTTTGTTTTGGGTATTTAGTCACATACAATTAAGCAAATAGTGGCCAAAAGTATTAATAAGTGTGACCATACGATGTTTAAAGTGCAGACATGTGTGTTTTGTGTGACTAATGTTCATTCAATGGTCACATGAATTTTTAGCTTGTGTAGCATTTTGTAATATTTAGTCACACATCGAATTAAACAAAGAGTGATCAATAATGTTAGTACTGCTAGTACTACGTTAGTACTGCTGGAGCAGAGTTACTACTGCTAGTATATATATAAAACAGAGTGTATATAAATGAAGCAAATATATATACAATTGTATTTCAAATTGAATAAAACTCGAATGTATATAATAAACCAAATGTATACACAATTGTAATGTCGTATATAATCAAATTCTCAACTACCATAAGTTAAAACCTGTTGACTCTTCGCCGCCTTAGCTTGCTTTTGCAAGGTTTCACTAGACCAAATGTTTTCGCTTCGTTATTACTAATTTTAGTCCAGGATTTTTTTCTGGCATCTCGTTGGACAGTTGCTTGACCAGTAGATCTTTTTTTTGCCGCTCGCGTCTCTCATTATCAAGTTGAGTTTGATGTAACTCAAGTCTTTCATCAGTTTCTTTTCTGCTTCGAGGAAGATTAAAATACCTCTTATATGTACTCCACTTCCCACTCCTCTTGCATAACCTCCATTTTCCTTACCAAACACAACTGTCATGTCATCAGTGTCATCATCAACATTCAAGGTTCCTTACTTGATCTTTTCATCAGCTTCTTTCTGCAAAAAAATATGGGAAATGTTGGTATTAAAAGTTAGTACGGCTAGTACACAGTTAATGCTGCTGGCATATAAGCATGATAATAGAATTTGCTGCCAAATTTACAAGTTTATCTGCCAATGATCTAATCTCAGCATCTGGAGATTCTCCGTCTTTGTTTTCCCTTCCTTTGATCCACATTACACTACGCCATTAATTTTACCTGTGAATAATAATCGTCCATTTCTTCCTCTATCTGCTGACGTAACTCATCCTATAAACAGATGTTAGGAACTGTAAGAAACCAAGACACTAATAATGCTTCATAATATAAGATCTGCCAACCATGAAACAGTAAAAATATACATGGGGCTTTGGTGACTGAGATGGAGCATACCCACGACTCAATTTAATTCCAGTCCCTCGAAAATGAACTTTGCCAGAAAATCAAGATGAGGGAATTTTTAGCCAAGCATCCCATGTATCATCCTCACCCGTGAAAATAGCATGTAGCCCCTGCAAGAAACAAGTAACGATCTTAATGCTAACATAAAAGACGACAAAATTAGATGTTCCAAATATAAGTTTAGCATCAAAAACCAACATACCGGGGCAGACCCTTGCATATCAACTCGGGCAACAAATAATCCAGATGGTTGAAATGTTCTGCAGTGCCAAACCTGGAATGAATAAATGTCACACACATTACCAAGCAAGCAAATCACTAACATTTGGTAAAAATGAAATAGTTTCACAAAAAGCAACATATTTGAGTTAATTTCCTATATAACAGATGTTATGTTATATCTCTTAATAGATCACTTATGCGATTTGGTATGTGCTTATTCACATACCTTTTATTCACCATTTTCAGGCTCTATTAGACCAAAAACTAAAGTTAAACGCCAAAGATATCGTGTTTTTGTGTTTGTGACTGTGCAGGAGAGGATATTGCATAAATGGCAACAAAATCAACCAAAAAAGCCCTAAAACGAGCACGAGATGTGGAAAAGTGTCAAAAGCCGAGTCAACGATGTTATCTACTTAAGAAAAGCCCAAGACGACAAAGTTATTTCTTAAAAGCTCAAGAAGTTGAAAGAAACGCTTAATCGAAGTTGAAAGAGATTTATAAGAAAAAGCTTTCCAAGTTCGAGCAAGTGATCGTTTTTACATCTTTGAAGACCTTTGAAATACACGTCAATACGAAGCCTCGAAGTTACAAGACGTTACATTTAGTAGTTAAGACGTTTATTAGTGTTGTAATGAAGTTTATGTGTTATTTTCATGAGTTGTAAAAGTCTAGGGGGCAAAATGTACACGAAGGCAAACTTGAGCTCCCCCTAGCATGATAAATATCCCATGGGTAGCTTCATTTGAAAGCAAGTAGGAGTAGGGAGTAGAAATTAGTCTTAGCTTATTTTTATGTATTAGTGTAAGTTTTATTTTTATGCAAGCTTATTTTCATGTCTTAAATACTTGTCTTTAGCTTATTTTTAATCTTTCTTCTAAATCTTCACATCTTCTTGAGCTTATTTTCGTGTCATCTTAATCTTATACAAAAGCTTCTATAAGTTTCGCCACCTTTGCATGTTTCCTTTTCGAATGACATAAAATAATATGGGTTAGGTTGTTTTTGTGTCGTTAGCTTATTTACAGTTATTTGTTCTTCAAAATAGATTCTCTACAAGCTGTATTACAGTTCTTATCAACCTTCGACTTATTTCTACGTAAAGAATTTCCAGCATCTCAAAATCATTTTTAACGAGTATGTATTTAGGTTTAGCGAGTTTGAGTTTTGTGTGAGTTCTAGCGAGTTTGGTTCTCTTTCTAGCGAGTATGTTAATTTTCCTAGCGAGTATGAAAACATTCATAGGAGTATGGAATTTATTTTCTAGCGAGTATTTGTTAGTAAGTGTTTGAGATTGTGCCTTACTTTGGTCTTTGCGAATAATTGTTCCATGATTGTTTTTGGTAAAATTTCAGCAGATCTTTATTAGCGGAGTCATGGGCAAGTATCACGTATTAGCGATATGTGTAGTTTTTTTCTACGCGAGTTGTGTTCTTCATGTTTCGTAAGCGAATAGTCAATAATTAAGGCTTTAATATTTAAGCAATAGTCAAGTGATAATTTTCAATTGATGTATAAGCGATTAATTATCATTTTGTACACTATCCGTTGTAAAGCGATATGGTTCTTCTATTCTTTGAAATTAGCGGAGTGTGGTTGTTGCCGAAGTGTTCTTTTATCAAGTTCTAGGTTTTTCTATTAGATTTGCCTAGAGGTTAGGCTTTATCTGTTTTCACTCTAACTCTTTCTGTTCGAAGTATTGAGGGTTTCTCATTCTTCTTGGAAGAATCTAAACGAAACTCTGTCGAATTTTCTTAAATCTTTTTAGTAACGATTTCTTACTTAAGTTCTACGTCTTTTCATTTCTAGATTAAAATTTATTAGAGTTTAATGTTTTCAAGTATTTTATATTTCTTTCTTCGCTTAGTAAACTTTTATTTTCAAAAACATTTTACTTTCCAAGTTCATTTTATTTTCCAAGTTAACTTTTATTTCTTTATCGCTTTACTTTCTTTAAAATGAGTCGTGAGTAGTTTAATTCGTGTTTGCTTAGTGATTCGGGTTTGTGAGCTAAGTGTGGACGTTAAAAGTTTGTGATTAATAATCGTTAAGATTATTTAAACTTGTGATTTTATTATTAAAAGAACAAAAGCCGGAGAACAATTAAATCACTTGTCTAGGATTGTTATCTCTTCAACAGATTAATTAACAACTAATCTCGAGAAGGGAAAATAATTCGTCCCAAACCTTTAGCTCATATTTAGTGAACTTATTCGAGTCGCTTTGCAAACATATTGTCTTTAAAATTCATTTACCGCTTTCATTACTTATCGCACTTTAATACTTGTTTTCTTTTAGTCACTTTATTACATGTTTCTTTACTTGCTTACTTGCTTTATGTCGTTTTACTGCTTTCCTTTACTTTAAACCGCTTTTTAATTGTCGTTGTAGTATAATCAAAACCAAATCATCTTTTAAACCTATTCATCTCACATATCTCACGATCTTGAGTGACGAAATCAGTTCAACCCTCGTTGGGACTACGACTCGAGTTTATAAGCTTTACCGCTTGAAAAACGCTCACATCACGATTGCAATAAGTAAACTCCAACTGTTCAACAACATCCTCCCGGAGTGGAAACCAATTAAGACTCCATTTACGAGCAAAACAGTGGCCTCTTAGAACACGTCGATTGTCTCCATTCCATTAAACAGGAAAATTATGTCGTCTTAGTAAGTCTACCTGCAACGATTACCATCACACGAGTTTATAATCAAAAACATGTTTTAGGCTAGTTTTAATCCACGAAAATCAATATAAATCGTTTTGTATTCGATTACACATTTAAGAAAATATAAATTAAATATGTGTTTGAGCATACCCATGAACAAAGTAGGATAGGTGAGATGAGGGTGATGGTGGCTTGATTGTGATGGTGGTGGATGTGGTGGTTATCTCGAACCAAACAACCGAAGCAAACAAACTCACCCATACAGTTCCCTTGTCTTGATGACGGTGATGGCGTGGAGGAGCGATGGTTGGTGGAACGACGGCGAGATAAGGCGGTGAAGTGTGTCGGTGGTGTGAGTCGGTTCTAGAGAGAAGGAGAAGAGATGAATAGAGAGAAGATAGAGATGTCTAGTGTTAGTGTTTTGATTTTGGGTGAAAAAGGGGTGGGATCTTGAGCGGGGGATTGAAATTTTGGGGAAAACTAAGGGGCAGGATCTTGAGCGCTATATTAAAATTTTGGATACTTTGCAGATTGAAAGTCTATCAAATGAGCTCGAAATGTTTAATGAGTTGAGCTGAACCTTATATAAGTTGGACTCGAGTTATTATTGAGTTCTCGAGCTTGTAAGTGATATAATTTTTTTTAAATATGTAAGTGTACTAAGTGTAAATACTTATTTATGAATGTATCAAGGTTTTTTAGCTGAAGTCGAACCGAATTCAATTCTTAGGTTCGATTATATTTCAATTCTTAGCCTATCAAATGAGCTCGAAATGTTTAATAAGTTGAGCTCAACCTTATATAAGTTCGACTCAAGTTGTTGTTGAGTTCTCGAGCTTGTAAGTAATACAAAATATGTTTTTTTTTAATATGTAAGTGTACTAAGTGTAAATACTTATTTATGAATGTATCAAAGTTTTTGAGCTGAAGTCGAACCGAATTCAATTTTTAGGTTATATTATATTTCAATTTTAAGATGTGTACGAAAACATAATTTTACAGATAAATCGAGCTTTCGAGTCAAGCTCAAGCCGAGTTCAGACTTTCTCAATCCCGGATAACATGATCGGGAGGTCCCTGGATATTTGCTTCTTTGTGTCTGTGACAAACGGTATAGACCTACCAAGCCGGTGCAACATGCATGACCAGTGATAATGGCTAATTCACATGGGTCATGGGTCATGTGCATTAGGTTATCACTGGTCACATTCATTAATGGGTATTTAACATCATATGGGCCATATGAGTTGGGTTATAGTTGCTTAGAGTGTCGTCATGTTATGAGTTACGACACATCCATGACTGTTGACAATTGATAACTAAACATGGGTAATGGGTCATGTGCATTGGGTTGTAGTGGCTTATATATATAGTGTCATGTTATCGACCAATACATTACTGGTGATCGACAATGGGTAATTAACATGGGTCATGGGTCATGTGCATTTGGGTTGTAGTGGCTTATAGTGTAATGGAAACCATTAATGACCGATGATAATGGCTAATTCACATGGGTCATAGGTCATGTGCAGTAGGTTTTGTTAACTAAGACAAAAAACTTGGCCGGATTTCATACTATTGTGACAAGTGTCCCTAGGGGTGTCCCCACTAAGTACATCCTACCATGGTTCTCAAGATCCCGATCCTGATCTTAGGATTTTACGATTTTACGATACTGCAAAGCAAAAACGATCTGGATCTTACATAGGATCTTTGAAAGCTTAAGATCTTAAAGGATCCCGATCTTGACCATAGGATCTTAAGATCTCATCCGATCCGATACTACTTTTCTCGGATAACAAACTAAAAAACTACAAATTTCTAAATTAATCTTTTGTAGAATTTAAAAAACAACATGTTAATCTTATTAAACATTTCATAACCATTATTTAGGACAACATTTTCGATGAAACATTCATATAATTTTGTGTCTATGATATATAATAATTTGTAAATTTGTATAATATTACAAAAACTATTAAGAAAATGACATTATAGTAGGATCTTACCATATGTACTCTTTGGGCGACTTTTTAAATACAAAATACACTAAAATACAAATGTACCTTTAATACTTTTAGTTTTTAAACTTTTAATGTACTTTTTATACTTTTAGTTTTTATACATGTAATACTTTTAATCATTTTTGAACCTATAATATATACAAAGCTTATCCAACACACTTCAACATTATCCTATTTTTCTATGATATATAAAAGCTTATACAACACACTTTATACACTTCAATATAATCCTCTCTTTCTCTCTCACATTTATAACACCCTCGGTTACAATTGACCGAGTAAACAGATCTAGGGTTTTGATCCTCTCTTTCTCAGTTTTGTCTTACATTTGTTAGAAACTTGTTAGTTTATGTATTAGATTTATGTGGTGTTGTTTTTGCGAATAATTAGAGCAAAAAAGATATTAAGGTGTGTTTGGATTAGCTTATTTTGTGTGGTTATTGGCTTATTATGTTTTGGGGAATAAGCTATTTGGTCCCGTATACCCCCTTAGAGCTATTTATTCTTATGCTTAGGTTGACTATCTGTTATAAGAATTGCGTTGCATTTTTATTGAGAGAATAAGGAAGAACATGCTGTGTTGTTTTTGCGAATAATTAGAGCAAAAGAGATATTAAGGTTTGCTTGGATTAGCTTATTTTATCTTAGGCTTAGGTTGACTATCTGGTATAAGAATTATGTTGCATTTGTATTGAGAGAATAAGGAAGAAAAGTGGCGGATGTGTGTGCGAATATTTAGGCTACAACATCCAAGTATCAAAGATGGAAGTAGTATCAATGATGAATAAACAGACACCACTTTCAAGTATGAACATAAACTTGTTTTGGTGTTGTTCATCCATTCTTGATTCATCTTTGCTCTTTGTCAAAATACAGAAACAATTATCAAGTATAATTTGTAGGTTCGATGCTTGAATTTAGTGTCTTCGTCTTCCAGCATGTTGGTAGGTTAGATATTCAAGGCTGAATAATATGTTGTTGTTGGCTAGGGTAGAAAGGATGGTAGTTCATTGCATTGTTAATATAAATTTAATATGATTTCATTCATGCACGATTAGCTCTCTAATGTCGTAGAATCTACATAATTAATATGTATGTTCGTCACATCTAAGGGAGCAATATAAATGATAGTAAGAATCTATTTTCTAATAACTTAAAGTTCAATAATTATGGTAGATCTATCTAGCGTTGTAGATGGTTCCATTGCTTAATTTGGAAAACGTCTACTACCGTTTGTGTGGTTGATCTTGATCACAAGCTTTGGCTCTTTCAATAATGTACCTTGATTAAAACTTTTGTCCCGACAATGAAGATACATTCTTGAAATTGCCAAAGCTAGTGATCAAGCGCACACAAACGTTATTAGACGGTGTCCAAAAAACAAAGCAATAGAACCTTTCTGCAACGTTAGATAGATCTGTCCTGATCATTGAGATGTCTTCAATGCGATAATGATATAGTGTGTATTGTTCATGACAGGCCACAGTCCTTCATTATCGCATTCAAGATGAGTGATGTTACTTAGACTCTATTCTTTACTCAATATTTGTAGATTGTTTGTGTCACTCTGTTAGCTTTATATATATGTATGATGTATTTTTGGTATGTAGGAAGTGAGTTTGTAAACCTTTGAGTCTGGAATTTGAACATACCTTTCCATTCTCAATTCCCATACAGTTCATTTTGTTTTTTCAACAATCTAGCAATGCGCCTGGTGCAGGCCTTTGCTCAAGGGAGTTGAAACGACAAAAGGAGCTTTAGCGGGAACTGAGAAGGGTTACGTATGTTGGTTTATTGCATTACATTCTTTTTTATGATCTAAATGAGTATGGAATTTGAACATACCTTTCCATTCTAAGGTCCCATACAGTTCCTTTTATTTTTTCAACAATCTAGCAATGCGCATGCTGCAGGCCTTTGCTCAAAGGGAGTTGAAACGACAAACGGAGCTGTAGCGGGAACTTAGAAGGGTTACGTATGTTGGTTTACTGCATTCCATTCTTTTTTATGATCTAAATGAGTATGGAATTTCAACACACCTTTCCATTCTCAGTTCCCATATAGTTCCTTTTGTTTTTTCAACAATCTAGCAATGCGCCTGGTACAGGCCTTGCTCAAAGGGAGTTGAAATGACCAAAGGAGCTGTAGCGGGAACTGAGAAGGGTTACGTATGTTGGTTTACTACAAATACTATTTTTTTCTCATGTTTGCACACATGAAAAAGTAATGTCATGACTGCATAATTTCATGCCTGCAAGAAGGGTAAGAAACACTATTTTTTTTCTTAACTGTCAATTGACTACTTTTGCAGTTTTGAAACACTAACCAAGCATACCTTTTTCTCTATAAAAACCAAACACACCAAATAAGCTCCCACAACCCCATTCTACCTACTGAAACAATGAGTTCCAAGAACAAAGGTTGTTTCAAACACACCCTGAATTGCAACATTATCTTTTATTACATTTACACTATATTTTTTTTTTAATTTTAATATATTTTTTATTTTTTTGCAGAAATCATTAACATTGATAGCAGTGACTCAAGTGACTCAAGTTCATTTCACATATCAAGCAGTTCTGAAGGTCCTCCAAATACATGGGCAGACTACTTTCCAAAGGGATATTCTGGATCAAGCACAAAAAAGGAAGATGCTAGGAAGGTTAAAACTCCAAAAAAGACTGCCCAAAGTTTGTTTAAAAGGGAAGGGTAGAAAGAAAATGTATTAGTTGAGTTAGGAAGTAATTTGAATAAACCTTGTAATCCTTTTATACTACTTTATTTGACTTTATGAATAAACATGTTGTAATCCTTTTAGATTAGTAGATTTTTAGAATGTGAACCTTTTATTTCAAGTATTTTGTAATTTTTCATTTCAAGTTTTAATGGAAAATATTTAATTTTAATTCCCGTACTTTGTCATTGCTCAATTTTCTCATTAATTGTTACAATATTTTGATTGTTGTGTTCATTAAGAAGAACTTGGGATATATTTTATATTATGTTAATAAAAAGTTTCTGCTGCTAAGAAAACGTTACTGCAGGTGGGTTTGTACTGCTAGATATGATTGTGCAGGGGTGGATTGGTAACATTTACACTCAACGGTTTAAATCCCCAATTACTTCGATAATTCAGTTTCACGCACACATAATTTCTCTCTAATCACAAACACTAACATCTTTTGTCAATCATTTTCAAAATCCCCAAATCACAAAACCCTAATTTACGATGGTGATGGCAATTGAATCAAAACGCACATTTGTTAACAGACACAACATGGTCGCTTTTTTGAAGAAACCTAATGGTTCTAAAGGATTCATACAGATAATCGATTTCTTGAATGCTACCCCTATTAAGTATGCATTAACTGCAAGTCCTCCTATATGCATTTCTTTTATTAAGCAGTTTTGGGCTACTGCTAAAGCCATAACTGTTAATAAAGAAAAACAGATTGAGGCTAAGGTAGATGGCCAAAATATACTCATAACTGAGTCTTCTATTAGGGAATATCTTAACCTACTAGATAATGAAGAGATTGAGTGTCTTGATACTGCTGCCATTTTCAAAGGTTTGAAAAAAATGGGGTATGAGAAGAAGAATGATAAAGTAAAATTTTACAAAGGTCTCTTCTCATCTCAGTGGAAATTCTTGATTCAGACTCTCTTACATTGTTTGAGTCCTAAAACTACAGGTTGGAATGAGTTTGGTACCACCATGGCATCAGCAGTGATATGCCTTACTAAAGGAAAACCTTTCAATTTTTCAAAAATGATTTTGGAGGGTATGATCAAGACCTTGGCTGATGATGGTACTTCTTTATTATATCCAAGTTTTTTGCAACTTATTATTCAAAAACAGTTGACTACCATTAAAAAACATAAAGGAACTTATGCTGCCCCCTTACTACAAAAGAAAGTATTTTCAAATCTGAAAAAAATGGCAAGGGTTTTTTAGGAAAGGTTACACCACTTTTTCCATATATGGTGAACCTTCCACAAAAACAGGGTGAGGATGTCATGGGTGTGGAGCACGACATGTTGGAAGGGGCTTCCACTTCTGCTGCTAGCTTAGAAGCAGAGCAGGCCAGTGGTAACACATCCAGAAGTGATGAGGGTAGTTCTGAAACACATGAATTGATGGATACTGATGTACAAAATGTCAATTCCAATGATCCATCTCTCGGGCTAGGTAACACAAGCCGAAGTGGTGAGGATAGAATGAAACTTATACATGATTTGAAGGCCTATTGTACCAAGTTAGAAGAGGATGTTCTTGGCCTCCAAAAGCGCACAACAAAACAAGGTGTAAAGATCAAAAGGTTGAACCTGAGAGTTCAATATTTGGAAGGTCAAAAAAGGTCAAGAAAAGCTCAGTTCAGAAGGTTGAAGAAGGTGGTCACAACACACAGGGTGAGTTCTTCTAAGGCTACTAGTTTGGAGGATGCTCGCAAACAGGGGAGGAATGAAAGTAGAGTCTCACGGGAGGAAACAACCAATGCTGAAGGTGCTTGTGCTGATATGCATGTGGATATGGATATTGGGATTGATAATGATGATAATGTGGATGATGAGTATTTAGTTACTGACAGGGTGGGTAATGAGACGGTTTTGGAATATGTAAATAAAGAGCAGGTAGTGGAAACTAATACTAGTTTGGGAGAAACTGCTGCTACTAGTAATGTTGAAGAAATGGCTAAGGTGGTACAACAAGATGTTTTTGCTGCTACAACAAATCAAGTTTCTACTGCTGAAGTATCTACTGCTGAAGAGGTTGCAAAGACAGTTGATGAAGCTGAATTAGCTAACTTTATGGATGAGAAAAGGAGATCTAAAGTGTCTTAAGTGGAAACAGATGAGCAAGTAGCATTCAGTCTTCAAGAAAAGGAGAAAAGAATAGCTCATGGAGAGTTAATGCAAGCTATTATTGATGCTGATGAAGTTCTACAGGCTAGAGTTGCAAAACTTTACAAAGATAAGACTTTAACTAATGATGACAGAGTACAAAGACTTGCTGATTTGATAAATGCAAGAAGTGAAGAAGTAGAACTTGCTGATTTGATAAATGCAAGAAGTGAAGAAGTAGCTTTGAATGAGCTAATTCAGCTAACAAAGCAAGCTCAAAGTCAGAAGAGGAAAAGAAATCCCACAAAGGCTCAGCGCATGAGTGAAATGAAGGTATACTTAATGCATCAAGGTTGTTATAAATTTGCTCAACTCAAGGGAATGACATATGACGAAATTGAACGTCTATACTACCGCATCAAGAGATATGTTGATAAGTTTATCCCCATGGGTACAGAAGAAACACCATCAAAGAAACAAAAGATCATTGAAGACAAGCCTGCTGAGAAGAAGAATGATTCACAAAGAAAAGAAGACAGCTCTTCTCATGATCAGATGATGGTGATTGTTCCTGAAACATTATATGCTGATCCTATTCAAGCTAGACATCCAATCATGGACTGGCAGATTTACCAAGATAAATTTGGAAAGGCTTGGAAGATAATTAGGGCTGGTGTAAGATCAGCAGTGTACAAAAGGTTTGAGGATCTGATAAGAACAATTGACAGAGAAGACTTAGACAGATTATGGGAGTTGGTTCAAGAAAAATTAAAAACACACAAGAAGCAAGATGTGAAAGAGCAAGAGTTGTGGGTTGAATTACATAGGTTATATAAACCTGATCCAGGTGATATCTATTGGACCTTCCCATGTCATGATCTCTCAACTTTATGGAAGTTTTATGATAGCTGCAATGTACATCACTTATCAACAAAAGGTGGACTTGATGTTTTTATGCTTGCCGAAAAAGAATATCCTTTGAGTGCTAGTTTACTTGGTGTGATGATATCTATAAAGATCATATGTGAAGAACGTACAGAGGCAGTTAAAGATCTCATTGAAAGAATTTTTCCTAAGTATGAGAGAGCATGTTATGGGGATCTGAAGAAAACAAGTTGATAAGGTGTTTGGAGGTAGTAGGGGTCTAGCTTCTCTGTTTTCATTATGTTGTGAAAAACCTTTTGGTAAGTACTATATAATTCACCTTTTATGAGATTACAACTCTGTTGTTTGTACAAAAGTTACTACTGCTATTATTAAGTTACTACTGCTATTATTAAGTTACTACTGCTATTACAATAGTTATTTGCATTTTTCATTTATCATGTATATGCACTTGCAGGCACTTTAGTAACATGTTACTTCATTAAAGTTGAAATTTGACTTTAGAAAGTCAAGTAACACTGTTCCTAGGGGTTACAAAGTACATAAGTTATCAGAAATGTGTGACCATATGTATCGATTTGTGACTACACTTAAATAATGTGTGACAAAATATGACTATGATTTAGACACCTAAATAAATACTTCATGTGACCATATATATAGCATCTTTAATTTAGTAACACAAAAACTCAATGTGCCTAATATCAAGGTTAATGATAACTGAGTTCACATTTTGCTATAAATAATAGTCACATGAATATTTCACAATGTGACTATTTTGAATGTATTGGTCACATATAATACCCTTATAACGTGGTCATAATCATGATTTAGATACACATTTGTGATATGGTGTGACTATTGTAAATCCTATAGTCACATGATCGTGCTACAAATATATGTGACTATACACATTAGGATTTGGCAAGCAAACATACACTAAACATTAGACACACATATTAACTTACGTGACCATATGTATCGAATTTTAGTTACACTTAATCATGTTTCTATGGTTTAGTGTGACCATATATGACATTTGGTCACACTCTTCAAGTGTGTGACATATATTTGTCACTTTTAAATGCATATCGTGACTAACGCCTCAAACTTACTTTTTAGTCGTCACCCATTTCAAATTCATATGTGCTAAATATTCAGCAAAGAATAGCAGTCACGTTTAAATAATGTGTGACAAACTTGACTATATAATTTAGCCACATACACAATTACTTCATGTGACCATATATGGATTTTGGTCACACTGTTCAATTGTGTGACATATATTTGTCACATACGTATATATATAGTGTGACTAACGTCTCAAACTCATTAGTATCTGTCACACATACCAAATTATAAGTGACTAAATAATCCAAATTTTTTTTCCAGTTACCTCAAGTCACATAAATATTCAAATGTGTGACAATAGAATTCCGAAATGGTCACACAAGTCGGATCAAGTGTGGCTGTTTATTTTATTCTGGTACATTTAGTCACGTAAATATGTTACCGTGTGACAGTTCCAAATACGCTGTGTGTGACGAATACCAGCTTTTGTACTAGTGTAGGTTTTGACTCTAATGGTTTTTGTTTACTAGATTCACATTCAAACTTTACATTTTTATTTTCACTAGTTGAAACATTAGTTGAGTTGAATCCTAGACCAGTTTTATCTCCCGAAGTTCCTTGAACACTTATTATTTTCTTAAGTGAGTTACTACTATTTTCAAGCTTGTCAAGTTTGGAAATTTCATCTTTAAGTTTTTCGTTTTCATTTTTGACCTCTAGACATGTTTTACATTTTATAAAAACTTCTTTTCCTTTTTCTAAATGTTGTAGTTTGATTTTTAATTCGAGTACTTCATTTTCTAATCGATTATTAATATGTTTTATTGATTTATTTTAGCCATGACTTTTTGACCTAGTTTGCATAACCTATTATATTCACTATCTAAGTCCTTTTCGTCTAATGATAGATTTTCGTTACTAAAGTATTCGGTTTCGGAACATACCTCATTGGATGCCTTAGCCATAAGACATTTTTCATCCTTTGTTATTTCTTTCTCATCTTCATCACTATCTTTCCATGCTCCTCCAACGAACGCCTTTTGATTTTGACCCCTTGACAACATTGAACATTGATGCGTTATATTCATCCTGTTTTACATTTATAAACTTCGAATTATAAGGATTAACACATACTAACGGACAGTGTACCCGGTCATGTGTAGTATGCCTTTAGATAAATCCGAGTGTCGTCCCAAGAGCTGTTGTTTTGGCAAACTAAGATAAGTGCTAAAAGGGGTATTAGTCGAATAGAGTATATAGTAACCAAGACATAAAATAAACAAAAGAGGAAATAAAGATACTAGGGTTCAAGATAGGTTACTAAGATATTAAAGTGAAGCATATTCATATTTTTGTGTTCTATGCAGTGGGTGTAAGTCAACAAGAGTTAAATGGTCATATCATCAGCCCTATCTCGCATCTTGTCCTATCCTCGACTATTGTAAAGCCGAGAGTTCATTGGTCAAGATACAAGAGTCATTAAGTGCCATGTTTAATAGACTTGTTCTAGTGGAACCTAGCATGGTCAGATCTTAGATTCCCTCTAGCTTCTTAAGTATATCCGGTTGGTAGGTGGTCCTAGGGTTAATTCGCACATAAGGAAAGGTAGTACTATGGCCAATTCTTACCAATCCCCACAACCTACTAGTCTAGGGTCCTAGGGTTAATTCACCTAGACTGAGTAGATTCAACCAAGCTTATATATTACCGAAACGAAAGAATAACGAACAAGCTAAGATAACGTCTACATAGATAAATATGAATAATAAACTAATACCAAATCTTAATAAAGAGAATTCATGAATGCAAAACAAAATAGAATTCGAACATGTGTTAGACTAGGTGGTTCCTAGTCTAATTATACACCATCTTTCTAGCCTTCGTGGTCTTCATTCTTCTTCTGGGTCGTTCTCCCCAAACCCTAGTGCAGGTTTGGGGGAGAGGAACTTGACAAATTGTAGACGAATTTCCTTTGGTATTTATAGGGCTCGTCTTTGCTACTGCGTAGTCGTATGGTAGGACTACGCCGTAATCCTTGTAATAATCACTACGGCGTAGCTGGTTGGAATGCTACGTCGTAGCCTTTGTAGAAATATACCTACGCCGTAACTCAATGACTTGTTATGGGGGTATTCTTCGTAAAATCTTTCCTACGCCGTAACTCCATCACTTGTTACGGGCGTAGCCTTCATAAAATCTTTCCTACGCCGTAGTCCAATCACTAACTACGGCGTAGCCTTTGGTAATCTCTGTTACGCCGTAGCTAATTTGCTTGCTACGGCGTAGTCTTCATTTCATGGGGCAAATCTTCTAACGGTGTAGTATCATCACTTAACTAGACCGTCGTGTCTTCAACGTAAATTTAAGCGTAATTCCCACTCTTAAGCCAATAAATCATCAATAACGTATTTTTACTCATCTTTACCCTGAAACCAAAATAGGAAGAAATAAGAGTAGATATTCTTCATATAAATAGAAAAGATGAGTAATTCAAAGAGATATTAACGCTTAAATCATGGGTGAATTTGATGTTATCAAATATCCCCCCACTTAAACTCTACTTGTCCTCAAGTAGACCATATTAATAATTAAAAGAGTATCATCCTCATCACTTAGAAGACATAAATTTAAATCAGTAAAGCTGCTAGAATAAAGCTAAGCCGAACACCTCACGAAAAGAAGGGAAGAAATTTACTCATACGCTCCCTATTCTAAGTGTTAAATTTCGGGGTGCTCTCATAAACGCTTGATGAGTGTGTAAATACTCATCATTTTTGTCGTATCTGAACTGCCAAAACATCCAAAAACACTCAAATGTGCATCAAAATACTGAAAATATCCCAGGGATTGTGTTTTATATGTTTCAGATGCAAAATGATTGAAAACAGATGAAAACCGAACAAAGTTTGCAAAATTGGCAGTTGCAGTCCCTCAACTTTCAAAACTTGTCAAATTCAGTCCCTAGGCATTTGTTTTGTTAGAAAAGTCACCAAAGGTCCTTTTGAAATCACAAGTTGTCATAATTAATCCTTTGGTGAAAAGTTTCAAAAGTTTACAAGTTTGGTCCCTGTACTCTCAAAGTTGGCAAAAATGGTCCCTGGGAATGGAAAATATCTTTTGTGGTCCTTGTACTATTGAAGCTTGTCATAATTGGTCCTTGGTTGTGAAGTTTGGAGGATTTGCAGTTTAGCCCCTCAAGTTTTGGGATTTGGCAACTTTAGTCCCCGGAAGTTCAAATAGTGGTCCTTGTGGAATTATAAGTTGATAAAGATGGTCCTTGAAGAAAGTTTGGAATTATTGGCAGTTTGGGTCCCTCAAAATTCAGGAGTTGGCAAAATTGGTCCTTGGGCTTTTGAAGCTAATAACCAAACGGGTCCTTGAGTTTGTTATAATCCCAAAAATCCAAATCCACTCCAAATACAAAAACCAGTCCACCTTGGCCCTTTTATATAACCCGGCCCAAAACCTAAAAATAATAAACCCCCGTTTTTATTACCCTCAGTCAAACAAACTCACCCCCATGGTTACTTCACCCCTCCCAAGTACCCGTGACCTCCATAGTTGCTACCACAATCATCACCACCCAACTAAACCTTCCTCAATCATAACCCCTACCTCCCTTGCAGTCACATCAGTCCCAAAACACAACAACTATACAAGTTATCAGATGTTAGGTCACCATGTTGTAACATAACAATCATATAATCATTAACCAAGAAAGAAGAAGAAGAAGAGACAAGTGTTTGGAAGGAACTCTTGATATATTTGATATGATGAACTTGAAATACAAATGAGAACCAACAAGCCTTAACCAAGGCTTACACATAGTATATATAGGGGAGTCCAAGGGTTTCCATATCATTCTAGCACTATTACATACTTGGCCCTTGGACTTCCACACAATGTAACAATACATCATAAACTTACTTAACATGAAAGATAAAATGTAAACATAATAAGTCTAATGAGCAACCTATTACAAATATAATGACCGACACTTTTCATAACGTGAAACGTGTTCCTAACAATCTCCCCCTAAGGGTCGGTCATCAATGGTGAGTGGTTGCGTGACGTCATCTTCTTAATCTTGAACTTTGGCAATTGCTTGACGTCTCATAATCGGTTAGATTAGACAAAAATTCTTTGCTCTTCAATCCTTGTTCCTTGTTGTTGAAGTGATGCATATGATGTAGTAATCTGCCTTTGGTCACTCCTTCGACTCAACTTGATGGTACGCCATTCCAACATGCTCATACGTCTTTGAACTTTTATGACTTGTACTCAAGTAATTCCCGATCATTAAATAAGATCTTTGTCTTAAGACTTTGTAGATTCCGTTGACGTTGAATCTTTCATTAACTTTGAGAAACTTTGATCTTTCTTTGACTTTGTATAACTTAGAACTTTTCGGGAAGTCTTTGACGTAAGTATGAGCATGTGGAATCAGGTGTTGGTGGTGAAGTTCCTGCAAGAAAATGGTTAGTGATAAACAACCGGCACTTACAAGTGAGAAACAGAATTTTTCACCCTCGCAATGTGGTTACTCCTTCTGCCCCTCACCATGGCCGTTCCTAATCGGATGCCCCCGAAGGAGCTAACTCAGAAAGTACCGGAGTACCCCAACGATTAGGTGAGTCGTACGAGATCACCCTACGACTGTAGACCGTCCGGCACTTACAGGTTTGGAGTTAGAATTCGTCAACAGCATAGTGTGAAGACTCCTTCTAATCCTAGCCAAGGCCGTTCCTAATCGGATGCCCCCGAGAGGGCTTACACTGACATACATACGTACACCAACGATTAGGTGAGCCGCTGGAGATCACCCCGCGACTGTAGAACGCACATGGAACGTCACCGAACACACTAAGCGTAACCCACAAGGAGTTACCGAAGTGACCTGCTGTCAGGGCTGTTTGATGTTGACCCTGGCAGGATTTCCGTTCAATCATTGAGAAAACACCTAAGTGATTCCTCTCATAAACGTTCTCGGCAGATTGCTAAGATCTGCGAAGGACTCGATAATTTACAACTGGTGTCCATTGATGTAGAACAACCAGTGTAAGAAAACTAAGTGTTCCTAAGAGATCTTTGATGAATCTCGAGGCTCTAGACTCGATTAGTGCACCTATGGTTTCCTATGCGGAGATTGGGGCAGGGTCTCCTGTTTCAATATCAACCAACTCTAAGAGAAGGTCGATAGATTATACCGGTTCCCCGTGAGAATGAAACAAGTATCTTTTGAGAGATACCTGAGTGGCTAGAAGGTTTAGTGCATTGCGTCACTGGGTCCATGACGTCTTATCTTCAATACCGATGTTACTTTTGTAACAATCAGTAGCAGATGAGGTGTACCCGGTGTCTGCCCTAAGGTTGAATATATGGAGGGCTCATTTCTTTTCACCCTTTTCTTTTCATTTCTTTTTCATTCTTCAACCCCTTCTTTCCCTTTCATTCATACCCCTTCTTTTGTATCATACCTAAGGACTTCTATTTCTAGACTATGGGAGTTGTCCTTGGGTAGATCCCTCCGGCTCTGGCGGATCATAGGACATTTTCCTATCCTTAATCACCTTATAACTCCATGTCGCCATAAAACCATTTGCTGAAAATCTCTCGAAGTGTTTTATGAATATAAAACACATTTGGTTAACACCTCGAGAGTTTTACTTTTTCAGAAATACTCCCCCTTCACATGTGCTCGTCATTGTTTAAGATAAATTTGCACATGCAGGGTAGAGTGGGCACTTTTAGAATTGATCTACTCTTAATAGACTTGTACCCGAGGGACACGTTTACGTCGCTAGTTAAAGGGATCCATTATCAGCTTTTAGGTGATAACTAGCCCTAATAACTAACTTGATGTTGTTAACATTCCTCAAAGAGGAAGTTAGACCCGTCATAGTACTTATCTACTAAGAGTTTCTCGAAAATGGTACAATCTATTCAGACAAGTCCTTATCGGACAAGTCCTTTCGATTACTAACATTTGTTGTTCCGTCAATTCTTGGGTGATATCTGAGTCGAGCTCACATGAGATTCCTTAACTTTTATTCATATTTTGATCACTTTTAACTTTTCTCCCCCTCAAAAATAGCATATCAAATGTTATTTTTGAAAACTTTTGATTAAAATATGCCTTTTTGACTCTTACGGGGAGAATTAAACAAGAACAACGTGATTGTAAGCAAAGATGTTTTCCAAGTACTCCCCCTCAAATGTTGCATTATATTTTGAAGGTTTTGATTTTTCGAGGGAATACTTGTTCTTTTGAGCAGAATTATGAAAATCTTTGAAAATTAGATTAATTCTACTCAAAAGTAAGAAGCCTTCGCTCCTTATATTCGGATTGAGGCACTGATGCGTACCTCAGGGTCCTTTCTTTACAAGTTCGGGTTGTACACTGTTATGTGTGCACAAACCATAATGTTTTTAGGATAAGTGCACGAAAAATCTTTAAACCTTTGTTTGATTAAACACTTTCCTTTCTTTGAAGAACGAGTCCTTAGCTGAAATACTAAGAAGTCATTGTTTTAATACAAAATTTGTTTTCCTTTAACAATAATACTCCCTCTCAAATAATGAAGTTTATTCGAGAGATAGCCTTCTTGAGCAGAATTTTGAATTGTATTTTAAAAAATACTTTTTGGAAAATTCATGGGTTGATTCTGCTCAAGGTTTTAGAAAACATAATCAAGTATTATGCAACAAAGAATGCTTGAGTATCAGGTTAAACAACAACCTTGGGAACCCATTTCAGCACGGCGCCAACGGGTTTGTCACAATTTGAAATCCATTAATAGGTTGTGTCAATCCGATTGAAAGATGTTGAATTCCAACGAGAACTAAAAAAACTTTTGTTCAATTTTGAATTACCACTCGTTGAATAAATGGAAATTTAAAACTCTTTTTCTGTTGAAAGTTGTTTGAGAAACCCGATGTCTCTCATTTGAGTTTTAAAATCTGAAGAAGAAGATTTCCATCTAAAGTTGAACCTCATGTGTTCTTATTGAAGATTTGTGATGAATGGAAACCTTCCGGTATTTGGGATGTTCAGAGACATTCTTTTATTGCAGCCAAAGCATTCCAGATATTGAAAATTTGAAAGGTTTTGAACAACTATGCTTTGGTTTCCACACCTGTTTTACCGGTGTAAAACGAGAGTGTAGAGTTTGAAAAACTTGTTTCTCATCAATTGAATCCTTTTCCATGTTTAGCCATT
>LBNU01035237.1:92550-104897 GCA_014162995.1 Artemisia annua
GTTGTTGTTGAAGATTAGTTGTTGTTGTCGAGACGAAGGCCCAAAGTAGTTTTCTTACTTGCTAATAATCCCAATTATACTCGCTAGAAAACCTTGAACCTATTGATACTCGCTAAAGTGACTTGTACTCGTAAGTTTAAAATTTAGCACTCAAACTCGCTATTAAAAAGATTTTGAAAGGAAACTCGCTATGAAGTTAGATAGCAAACTCGCTATGGAAAAAAATGAAAAACAAACTCGCTATGAAGAAGTTTAAAAACAAACTCGCTACAAAAATTTCAAAAGCAAACTCGCTATGAAAGATGTTGAAAGCAAACTCGCTATGAAGAAACTTAAAGGCAAACTCGCTATAAAATTTTTTGAGAGCAAACTCGCTAGGAGTTAATCCTTACTCGCTAGAGCGATAAGGTAAAAAGGCTTACTCGCCTGAAAGTACAAACTCGCTATCAAACTCGCTATGGAAAAAATTAAGAGCAAACTCGCGAACAAATTTCAAACTCGCTACAAATGATTACCCAAACTCGCTAACAAGGATTTTACCCAAACTCGCTAGGAAGAAAGTTTCCCCAAACTCGCTATTAAACCCTAATATTTCAAACTCGCTATTAAACCCTAAACCCTTTAAGTTTTAATAAGCGTACTGTTGTGACAAATTTTTTTAAGTAAATGAGTAGCAAGAGCTTTTAAATAGCAAGAAGATTATGGAAATATTTAAAACTTAGATAGAACTTAAATAGAAACAAGATTAACGAGTACTAATCACTACTAAACAAGATCAAAACTAGCCTAAACTAATCAAAAACAACCCCAAATATCCCTAGGCGAATGATACCACTTGTTAGGTCACCATGTTGTAACATAACAATCATATAATCATTAACCAAGAAAGAAGAAGAAGAAGAGACAAGTGTTTGGAAGGAACTCTTGATATATTTGATATGATGAACTTGAAATACAAATGAGAACCAACAAGCCTTAACCAAGGCTTACACATAGTATATATAGGGGAGTCCAAGGGTTTCCATATCATTCTAGCACTATTACATACTTGGCCCTTGGACTTCCACACAATGTAACAATATATCATAAACTTACATAACATGAAAGATAAAATGTAAACATAATAAGTCTAATGAGCAACCTATTACAAATATAATGACCGACATTTTTCATAACGTGAAACGTGTTCCTAACATCAGAGATAATAGCTGTTAAAGCATTTTGGCGCCAAAAGGAGTCAATGGCCAAGATTAAATTCTAGCAATCCGACGGCCAATATTACTGCTGGGAAGTGACTAGTGGGTCTGCTAAACCCTAATTTTCACCAATAAAAGGGCAATGGAAGCAAGGAAGCAGATCTATTTTTTTACTAGTAGTAGTTATGTAAAAGTAGTTGTAAACTTTATGTTTCATGTAAAACTTTCTTTCCATTGTAATTTGTAATCAATTTCCAGTGTAACTTTCAAGTTTTTCAATAAAAAATTCCAAGTTTCTTTCTAAAATTCAAGTTTGCATAATTTTAGTACATTTCCATTTTAGCTCATTTAATGTTACAAAATGTTATTTATGGATCTTAAGTAATCTCAGTAGCCAATCTTAAGCTGTTATAAGCTTTTAAGTTATAAAAATAGTTCTAGCATAAACTCTCTAAAAAATCCAAAAAAAATAGTTAAAAAAATAATAAAAAAAAAAAGAAGATGAAGAGAGAGCTGGAGTGATCGGAGGGAAACTAGCTAGTGAAAGCAAGAACCTCGGGTCGTAGTCCCAACGAGGGTTGAAATTGATCTTGTCACTCGAGTCGTGAGTTATGTGAGATGAATTGGTTTAAAAGATTTGATTTTGTTTTAGTTAAACTACGAAAGGTTTGTATAAACTTTAAATGAAATACAGAACGAGATAAGAAGAGATAAGTTAAACGATAAAAGAAAACATAAGGCTAAGTAATGCGTAAAAGAAATTAGGTTAAAGTTTAAACTATAAAAGAAAGAAATTAAGAAAATGCTTTTGTAGTTTTTGTTTTTAATAAACTAAATAAAGAATAAACTAGGAACGTTTAAAGTTAGAACGTAAATAAACTTTAACTAATTAGAAAGCAAGTTAACTAAGTGAAAATAAATCTAAGAGGTTTAAAGAAAAATGGGCAGAGTAACGTTTAGAAGTAAAAGAAAATAAACCTCACTCCATAAACGATGAGGTGAGTAAAGCCAAGCTCGGCTTATGAAACTAAAACGACACGACAATAAAAAGAAACTCAAACTCTAACACAAAACCATACTCGCTATAAAGAAACCAAACTCGCTAAGAAATGTGATACTCGCTAGGTTTTAAAGTTAACAAACTCGCTAGGATCAAAAGACCATACTCGCTAGAAGAACAATTTCATACTCGCTAGAATAAATAAAAAAACTCATACTCGCTGGAAAATTAAACCCATACTCGCTAGAATATGTTGCTACTCTCTAGGTTTTTTTTTTTTTTTTTGATACTCGCTAAGAACTCTAGCCAAGTGTGAAACTCGCTAGAACAAACAGCATACTCGCTGGATTTCATTCCATACTCGCTAGGTGGATTTTCATACTCGCTAGGAAAAGGAAAAGGCCCATACTCTCTAAACCCTAAATCTAATACTCGCTAGGAAAGAAAAGAAAAGAAGCTGGAAAAATTTTTACGTAAGAAAAATGTTTAAAACAAAATAAAAACCTTTGTAAAACTAAGTAATAAGCTAGATAAAAACTTTAAAGAAGCCTTTACAAGCTAACGAAACCCTAATAAGCTCAAGTCATCTTCAAAAGGCACGAAAATTTCTTTTCATGCAAAGGTGGTACAAGACTTACGTAAGCTTATATTGGATCAAGATAGAAGTAAATAAGCTTGAATAAGATGTAGAAATGTTAAAGAAAGATTGAAATAAGCTATGAAATAAGCAAAGTAAAATGACTAAGACATGAAATAAAAGCTTGCATTAATAAAAATTACACTACAACTTGAAATAAACTAAAATCTAACTCTAAAACTAACCATCTTCAAATGAAGCTAGGGGAGGGTATTTAAGGGAGCCATGGAGGCTTGCCTTGTTTACAATTTGCACTTAGCCCCTTAGTCTTCCAAATTATGTGAATACTAAGCATAAACTAGAGATACAACGCTTTTAAACTATCTAAAATAGCAACTTGAGTCCTTGTAACTTTGAGGTGATGTGTTGACGAGCTTTCCAAAGATCTTCAAAAGCATAAAAGTGATCACTTGCTCGGATTTAGAAAGTGAAACTTCATAATTATATTTGAGCTTTGATTAAGCGTCTCTTTTACTTTCTTGAGCCTTTGAGAAATAATTTGTCTTCATGGGCTTTTCACAAGCGGATTTCATCTTTTACTTGGCTTTCAAACTCTTTTCCACATCTCGTGCTCGTTTTGGGCTTTTAGGTTGCTTTTCATGTTGTTTTTGCAACATCCTTACCTGCACAGTCATAAACACAAAAACACGATATCTTTGGCTTTGAACGTTAGTTTTTGGTCTATAATAGTCTAATAATGGTGAATAAAAGGTATGTGAATAAGCATATATCATGGAGCATGTTGAATAATGGATGTACATGGGTTAGAACTCCATGGGGAGTGTTAGGAAGTGATTTTTGATCCGTGGTTCAAGGTTCTTAGCATTGGTGCCCATTGTAAGCTTATTCCCAAGTTTATGATTTTCACTGATCTTATGCTTAATAGATGCTTCTCTGTGTGCTTTTGTGTTACCTAGGTATGTATTAGTAATATTGTTGCTTACAATTTAGTATTAGCTCCCTAGTTTTCATTAAATACTCTTTATTGTTTTAACTGCCATTTTTAGCATTAGGGTGAATTCTAGGTAATTGTTGTTAGTAGTTGCTTGTTTTTACCTATCCATGTTTGTTTTAGTCTAATATCACCTTATTTGTCAGTATCTTTGCTCAAATTGTCCATTTGCTTCATAATCTCTTGTAAACTGATACAAAAGGGGGTGTTTGGTTTAATTGAGTTAACTGTGTTCTTGCAAGTTATATTAGCTAAAAGTTGTTTAGAAACCTTCCTTAGGAAAAAGATAGTGTAGTTGTAGTATAAAAACAGTAGTTCATTTGATAAAAAGTCCACTTTACCTTTAACCTTAATCTTATTGTTAACTGTTAGAGTTTAGGGTAGTGTAATTCTTATTTTAGTTCTCAAATCTGTTAATCTAGCCTAGGATAGTTGCATATTAGCTTATTTTATCATAATTAATCACTTATGATCTGTAGAATCTCAAATTAGTCAACTTTTCAAGAACATCAAAAAGTCAACATTTTCTCAAAACTAAAAAATGGGATAGATTTTAAGACAAAGCACAGGGATCAAAAGAGGTTTAAAGTGGAAAAATATTGTTGTTTTGTGATAATTGGTTGCTTGTGAACTTGAATCAAAAAGAGTAGCATTTTGAAGCTCATTTACTCACTGAAAATTAGCCTTGAAGTTGCCTGTTGAGCCAATTGCCTCCCCTACACCACCTATTTCTTAGTTTGACCCATTTTTCCTTTGAGCATATCTTGCTCATTTCTAGAGCATTTTATTTGATTCTTGTTGCTTTTGAAAGATTGTTAGCCTGTCTTATTTGTTTCATACTTGCTTTGGCCTCAATTGCTTATTCATTAGCTGATTTTGGCCTCATAAGTTGACCTTTGGCCTTTGTTCTTACTGACTCATCAGCATACATGGAGTTTGATTAATTATTGGCCCATGCTTGTTGTTAGTGTTAATTTGTTGTCATTCAGTGTTTGTTGTGACTGTTTGTGCTTATATCTACTTGTGGTTTATGCTCAAAATGCTTATTTGGAAAATTGCTTATTTACAAATCTCACTTTGGCAAAATTTCACCACTGATGAAAGCATACAAGCTTGTATAAGCTTGTGAATCTTCTCAACTGAGCTTGCATATCTGTTTTTAGGTCTGTGTAACTTGTACACTGATTTTTAGCTCATCTAGATCCCTAGTGAGCTTTTGAGTATCAAGCTTACACTGATTGTTCATATCCATCAGTGTGGTTTCAAGCTCATTTTACAAGCCTCTATCTTGCTCATCACTTGAGCTTTTCCTGAGCTTGAGGGCTTTTTGGAAAGCCCACAGTGTGTACTTTCCATTTCCAGGCTTATTGTGGGCTTAAGGACTCTTGCCCCTAGCTTGTTGTTGCCTGCTAACACCACCTCAAGCCTGTCCAGTCTTTGTAGCTTCAATAATTGCTTATTTGCTTATTGCTGGTTCTCAGTAGGTTTCTTTGAGATTTTTAGCTTAATTCCAGTACCCTTAAACGTTTTTCTAGCTTATCTTGTCCCTTGGTCCTGTGGTATAGCTTATTGAGGGCTTTTGCATCATTTAAGCTCATTAAGCTCACTGTTAAGAACATAGGGGTGCATTAAGTTCCTTTTTGGGTTTCAAAATTATTGTTTTTACAAAAGTTGTTAGTTTTTAGTGTATAATCAAGTTTCAAAAAGAAAAATCAGAAAAATCAAAAATATAAGTTTAGTGATAGCTTCTATTTAATAGGATTTATTTATTTTATTTATTTTCTTATTTTTTTATTAAATACTTAGTAGTTTTCATATTTTTCCTAGGTTCCTGGTATCACATAGTATTTGTATAAAAATTTTCATAATTTTCTCTTTTCATTTGGTAATTATAATAATTAATTTAATTTATTTAGTTTTAATTAAAAAATCAAAAATAAAATCATTTAGTGTTTAATTTTAATCTCTAGCATCTTTTTATATTTTGTATAGCTTTTATTAATTATATAGTATTTTTAGAAAATATTTTCTTAATTATTACTGTTCATTTGCTATTATTCTTAATTAAATTAGATTAATTAGCTTTTAATTAAATTAGATAAATTCTAAAATAGTTAATTTACAAGTTTAGGAACTTTTTATAATTTTTTAGGACTTTTGTAATTGTTAAGTAGTTTTACAAAAAGTTTGATAATTATCTAAATTAGTTTAGTATTTATTTTATTCTAAATTAGTTTAATTAATAATTAATTAATATTAAATAATTAAAAAGTCAAAAAAATATTTTTCTTTTTCTTAAAATTTTCTTTTGTCATTAGAATCTTAGAAAAGTTATTTTCACATTTGTAGGACTTTATTTGCTCCCGTTTCGCTTTTTATTTTGCGCGCTTGCGTTTATTTTAAATTCAAACGCGCATTTTTAGATTTAACTCACGTTTTTAAGTTATCTGATTATCAGTAATTGTTCATATAGTGTTTTTAAGCTATTCTCAATCATAATATCTTAGTGTGATCATAATAATCAAAATCCTGATCTTCCTGTTAAATCACTCGATCACAAGAACGTTTAAATACCATTCACACCTCGTCGGGACATAACGACCCGGGGATATTCTATACTCCTTGGTTTAGCATTGGCTCAATAGTCTGACCTTGTTGACCATTCCTTGGTCGATATTGGTTGACCGTTTGAGGCCAATCAAATTTTGGCGCCGCTGCCGGGGAGGTGTGCGCGTATTTGCAGCGTCTTAGAGATTAGTGGTTTTTCACCATCATCACTGTAAAAATTCCATCACTTTTGTAAATTTTAAATCAAAAACATAAAAAAGTCATTAACACTTTTCCTAAAGTGTTAACAACACCAAAAAAAATCTAAAAACAAACAAAACAGATCGTAACGTTTTCTATATCAGGTTTCTTTTAAGGTGATTCTTAAAGAAATACGATTTTGGATAACGGAATGACACCAAAAATAATTCTCAAAGTTTTTCACTCACACACAAAAACCCAAAAACATTCTTCTTTTTCTTGTGAATAATAATTACATAAAAATAAACCGTCGCAAACCAAGACAGAACACCTACCAACTGGGGGTGTGAACATTAATAAGTTCCCAAACAAAAGATTAAAACTTGCCATTGTATCCTTGTGAGTGGTGTACCTTTTCTAAAGAAGCCATTCATTTGTGATTATTGGTTTAAGTTCACTGTTGATTTGCCTCGATTTTGTTTTGATTGGTTTTATCCCTAGTGCATGCGCACTCGTTCTTCTAGGTCTACGAGCCCATTACGCGAGCTTGTAAGAATTCCTCGAAGACACCGTAGACGTTCAGCACCAACAGTCGGATCTGAGATCCGCACTGTTTCCACAACTTCTGTCATCATGGCAGATCTTCCTATGAATGAGCTTCTCCAAGCACCCATCGAGGGTTATGGAGATGCCATTGTTGTTCCAGCCATCGTGGCTGATAGTTTTGAGCTCAAAACCGGGTTACTTAATCTTGTAACCTCAAGTCAATTCTATGGTTTTGAGAGGGACGATCCTCATGCTCACATTCGATGGTTTAACAAGATCACATCTACCATCAAATACAAGAATGTCCCTTCGGATGCAATCAAACTTCTTCTCTTCCCATTCTCCCTCGAGGGGCAAGCCCGGATTTGGCTTGAAAAACAACCCCCTCAGTCGATTGAAACATGGGAGGATTTGGTTAAGAAATTTGTGAATGAATTATATCCCCCTTCCAAGACCACGAGTCTTAAAAATGAGATCATCAAGTTCACTCAGAAATTTGATGAATCATTTAGTGAATCATGGGATCGTTTCAAAGAATTGCTTCGCAAATGTCCTCACCATGGTTTCTCCGAGTTGATGTAACTCGATACTTTCTACAATGGTGTGAGCCAAGCTGATCGGGATTCTCTTAATGCCTCCGCGGGAGGTAATTTCCTGAGTAAAACCACAAAAGAAGCTTTAGCAATCATCGAAAACAAATCTAAGGTCCGCACTACACGAAGCAAACCGGTTGTTTCCCAAGTGAGTGTTGGTCCTTCTTCTTCATCGCCCGTGAGTCAATCTAGCACCGATGCTAAGATTGACAAGCTCACGGAAGCCATTCAAGCTTTGGTTCTATCTAACCAAAAGAAAGTCTCTTTAACTCAAACTTCTTCTCCTGCTGAAGTTAAAAAAGTGGAAGTCTGTGTTACATGTGGTGGCCCTCACGCATATTACAATTGTATGGCCACTGATGGTAACCCGTTTGAAGCTCATGCGATAGCCAGTCCTTCCAATCAAGGAGGTAACCAATACCGTCCTCAGATGGACCCAAGCTATCGTCCTAACCACTACCCTGGACCACCTGGTTTTAATCATAACCAAAATGTCCAAAACCGTAACCAAAACCAAAATCGAATGAACCAAGGTTATCAAAACCAAGGTAAATTCAATCAAGGTTACGGTTTCCAAAATCAAAACCAAGGTTTAAAAAATCAAGGTTTCCAAAACCAAGGAAAATTTAACAGAAACCAAGGTCAAGGTAATTTCAATCTTGGGTATTTTCATGGAAATAACCAAAATCAGGGAAATTTTCAAACCCAAGGTCCTAATCAAAACAACCGAGGTCAAAATTTTCCTAATCAAACTCAAGCCATTGTTCCTACTGGACCATCATCTGATGAGTTATTGAAACAATTCATGAAATCCCAAGAGGAAATGAATAGTTTGTTGGTCAGTCAGATCTCTGAATTGAAGAAGTCTTTAAATGATCGACCCTCCGGATCAGGTACTTTACCTAGCAACACGATCGCTAATCCGAGGGGCGATGCAAAAGCGATCACAACCAGAAGTGGGGCTTCATATAATGAACCCGCGATTCCTTCTACCTCTTCTTCCTCTCCTCCAAAGGTAGTGGAACGTGAACTTGAGGTGACAACGGACAAGGTGCAATCTCCTAGCTCACGAAGTACCGCACACGTCCATCCTCAGGATATTCTAGAAACCAGATGCAAACCTGGAGTTGTCTTTGATCCACCAGAAACTCCAGTTGACAACCCTAAATCTAAAACTTCTATTCCTTACCCATCACGTCTCAATGAACAAAAGCTCCGCGAAAAAGCTAGTCACCAAATGGATAAATTTTTCCAAATCTTTCAAGATTTGCATTTTGACATAAGCTTCGCGGATGCTATCATCTTGATGCCCAAATTCGCATCAACAATCAAAAATCTGTTGAGTAATAAGGAAAAGCTATTTGAAATGGCTAGAACTCCTCTGAATGAGAGCTGCTCAGCGGTTCTTTTAAAAAAGCTTCCCGAGAAGCTTGGAGACCCCGAAAAATTTCTAATTCCATGTGTTTTTCCAGGTATGGTTGAATGCTTCGCCTTGGCCGATCTTGGTGCTAGCATTAACCTGATGCCATATTCTGTGTGGAAGAAACTTTCTCTTCCCGAGCTTACTCCTACGTGCATGACTCTTGAGCTTGCCGATCGTTCAATTTCTCGTCCTCTTGGCATTGCTGAGGACGTATTTGTGAAAGTAGGAAAGTTCCAATTCCCAGCCGATTTTGTGATTGTTGACTTTGATGCCGATTCAATGGTTCCTCTCATTGTTGGAAGAGGATTCCTAAGAACGGGTCGTGCTCTCATTTATGTATTTGAGCAAGAAATCACATTACGTGTGGGTAATGAAGCTATCACCTTTAACCTTGACCAAACTTCTAGGTACTCCTCAAATTATGACTCTGAATCGGTTAACCGAATAGATGTCATTGATGTTGCTTCAGAGGAGTACTCTCAAGAAGTTCTTGGTTATGTTCATAATTCTTCGAGTGGTGATCCCACTCCATCTTCTCATCCTATCATTGTCGACTCTTCCCCTTCTCTCACTCCGTTTGAGGGAAGTGACTTGATTTTGGAAGAGATCGAAGCTTTTCTCAAAAGTGATTCAGTTCCTGAGGGGATTGATAACAGTGAGATTGATCCGGAGGGAGATATTCTTCTTCTTGAGAAATTGTTGAATCAGGACAATTCTCCTCCACTCCCTCCCATAAAACTTCATAATGAGGAAATCAAATCTGTTGAGAAAACTGATGAATTTCCTGAGGTCGAGCTCAAGGAATTACCACCTCATCTTGAATACGCATTTTTGGAGGGTGATGATAAATTAACCGTCATAATTACGAAAGATTTAAGTGACGAGGAGAAAATTGCGCTCATAAAGGTTCTAAAGTCACACAAGCAAGCAATTGCTTGGAAACTCTCCGATATTAAGGGTATTAACCCGGAATTTTGTACACACAAAATCTTGATGGAGGATGACTTTAAACCCGCAGTTCAACATCAAAGGAGGGTAAATCCAAAAATTCACGAAGTAATCAAACAAGAGGTTCTAAAACTTCTTGATGCTGGATTGATTTACCCTATCTCTGATAGTCCTTGGGTAAGTCCCATTCATTGTGTTCCTAAGAAGGGTGGCATAAATGTTGTCACGAATGAGGAAAACGAGTTGATTCCAACTCGATTGGTTACGGGTTGGCGTGTATGTATAGATTATAGAAAGCTCAATGAAGCCACCCGTAAAGACCATTTTCCTCTACCCTTCATGGACCAGATGCTCGAAAGATTAGCGGGGAATGAGTACTATTTTTTCCTCGACGGTTTCTCGGGTTATTTTCAGATCCCCATTGATCCACATGATCAAGAAAAAACTACCTTCATGTGCCCTTATGGAACTTTTGCCTACCGTCGTATGCCATTTGGCTTATGCAACGCTCCTGGCACGTTCCAAAGGTGCATGATGTCCATATTTTCCGACATGATCGGGAAAACAATGGAGGTATTCATGGATGACTTTTCGGTCATTGGGGATTCATTCCTATCTTGTCTCTCCCACTTGGAAAATATGTTAAAACGTTGTGAAGACACAAATTTGTGTCTCAACTGGGAGAAGAGCCATTTTATGGTCAAAGAGGGCATTGTCCTCGGCCATAAAATTTCAAAAAACGGGATTGAGGTTGACAGAGCCAAAGTTGATGTCATTACTAAATTACCTCGTCCCACTACCGTCAAAGGTATTAGGAGCTTTTTGGGTCATGCCGGTTTTTACCGTAGATTTATTCAAGATTTTTCCAAAATCGCCCGGCCTATGACTCATCTCCTCGAAAAGGATGCTCCTTTTATCTTCTCACCCGAGTGCATTGAAGCTTTTGAAACTTTGAAGAAAAAGCTTACTGAGGCACCGATTCTTGTTGCCCCCGATTGGGATTTGCCCTTTGAACTTATGTGTGATGCTAGTGATTACGCAATAGGGGCAGTCTTGGGGCAACGCAAGACCAAACATTTTCAGCCGATACACTATGCGAGCAAAACAATGACCGAGGCTCAGAATCATTACACCACCACTGAAAAAGAATTATTAGCAGTGGTGTATGCGTTTGAGAAGTTTCGGCCATACTTGATCTTGACCAAATGCGTAGTGTATACGGACCACTCGGCTCTAAAATACCTCTTTGCAAAACAAGATGCAAAGCCGAGATTGCTTCGTTGGGTTCTCCTCCTACAAGAATTTGATATCATTATACGTGATAAAAAAGGAGCTGAGAACCTAGCTGCTGATCATCTCTCCCGTTTGGAAAACCCCCACCAAGATGTCTTCGAGAAGAAGGAAATTAATGAAACATTTCCTCTCGAGACACTAAATGTGGTTACCTTTCGTGGAGATTCTATTACCCCATGGTTTGCCGATTTTGCAAATTACCATGCGGGTAACTTTGTTGTAAAAGGGATGTCGTCCCAACAGAAGAATAAGTTCTTCAAGGATGTTAAACATTATTTCTGGGACGACCCCTACTCGTTTAAAATCTGTGCCGATCAAGTCATCCGGCGGTGTGTTTATGGTCAGGAAGCCAATGACATTCTCAAGGCTTGCCATGCTGGACCCACGGGGGGCCACCATAATCCAAACTACACCGCCAAAAGGTGTTTGATTCCGGTTTCTACTGGCCCACGATATATAAGGATGCCCAAGAATAATCAAATCTTGTGACGCTTGTCAACGTCACGGGAATATTTCACAAAAGAATGAAATGCCACAAAATGCAATTCAAGTTTGTGAAATCCTTGACGTATGGGGCATTGATTTTATGGGGCCATTTCCGTCATCTTATGGAAATAAGTACATACTCGTGGCTGTTGACTATTTGTCAAAATGGGTTGAAGCGAAAGCTTTACCCACCAATGATGCTCGAGTTGTTGTGAAGTTTTTAAAAGCTCTTTTTGCTCGATTTGGAACTCCACGTGCTATAATTAGTGATCGTGGTACGCATTTCTGCAATGACAAATTTGATAAAGTCATGCAAAAGTATGGTGTAACTCACCGTCTTTCTACTGCATACCACCCTCAAACAAGTGGACAAGTTGAAGTTTCCAATCGAGGCATTAAAAGAATTTTGGAAAGAACTGTAGGTGAAAATCGTGCATCGTGGTCGGATAAATTAGATGATGCACTCTGGGCTTTCCGCACAGCTTACAAAACACCCATCGGGTGTACGCCTTACAAGCTTGTGTA
>LBNU01035238.1:2064-16064 GCA_014162995.1 Artemisia annua
TTACATGGTAAAAGATAGTTAGGGAGTAATGAAATCTAAGTAAACACTATTCTCCACCACTGATTTTCTCTAAAACAAAAAAATACAAAAATATAAGTAGCTTAGAAGTAGATAACTTGGGTTAGTTGACTAGCAACTAATTCCGCCCTATCCTCCAAAACCAGAGATTTTACTGCTTTCATAAAATATAAAAAATACAAAAAGAATCTTCCTCCACCCTTAGACCTAGATTAGAGTAGACTTTAGCCTAACGAACAATATTCCCTGTGAGAGAACGATCAATCCCCCGGTACTTGCCACTACACTATACTACATCGGTCAGGTACACTGCCTGGTGGGGATTGCAAGCTTCTCGAGATCCCTCGAGAGGTAAAACATAGTGCGTGTTGCAATCCACGCGCATCATGCATGTTTTCCAGAATTCTTCTCAAAAGTACCTAAAATGACAAAAGGAACGATTTAGGGCAATATTTGATCACATTTACTAGAATTAGGGCTTAAATGACCCCTTAAAATGGGTACACTTTTCGTCTCATCAAATACCCTTACATTCGAGATTTGCTTGTCCTCAAGCAAATAAGCTTTTATTCCAATCAAAATATGAGTTAGGGGTCATTTAACACGAATATAAAAGTAATTACAACAAGTAGTCATTCGACGCTAATCATAATAAGCACGGAAATCATACACTAGCACCTCACAAATAGTGTTTGGATACTCTCATCTCTCAAGTGTCATAGAATTATATCTCATAAATGAAAACGGAAAATATCTCTCACTACCTGTCATAGCAAATAGATTATCATAGGCTTGGGAGAGGATCAATTACTCCTCCACTAGGCGTAAGCACCTAAGATAAACTATCAAAGAGGGCTTTCAAAAGGGTTATAATGTAAGGTGTAGGGATATGATAAACACGGTTTGGTTGGAATAAATGGTATTTTAATGGTGGCGAGTTAACTATCATGATCAAATACATGCACTATACAATGTTGCTAAGCCAAGACTCGACTCAATCTTAAGCTAAAAACAAATTAACAAAAACTTAAAAGAAACGTAAAAGAAACGGGATGGTAGTCCGTATGTTTTTTCTACTTTTCTTTTTCTAAATTTTTTTTTTGTATTTTTCTTGATTTTTCGATTTTTTTTCATACATTCTTACCCTACCATCCAAAATAATACATCATAGGGGCCTCGGTTCTCCCCTTACACTTGAAATTTTACATAACTTTACAATTACTATTCTAACGACTCGCATTAAGATAATTGAAAAACTTGGAGTACTTTTAAAATATTTAGCACATATGGGGTAATAATGTTGTTCTTCCCCATTACTCCATTACACTAGTACTTTACCCATGAGTCCCAATCGTCCCAAAACAATATGTACAAGGATATGACTCATCTTAGCAACCATGTAATCGATTAGATAATTAACAAAGGGTTTAACAAATGTTGTCACAATAATGCACTAAAGGTGAGTGCCTACAAGGTAGGCTAAGGCGATTTGGGTGTACATTTAAGTGGGGTGTAACAAATTCTCACTTTGAGTAAGATGCTCAAAGGTCGAAACGAAAAGATAGGCTCGGAGGGGTGTACTAGGGGTATCGTGTACCAAAAATGGGTACAACGCAAAGGGTGTGGGAGAATTACTTGACTTTATTAGTCAAGTACATTGGCTACATTGGTTAAGTAATTACAACAAAAATACGGGTGTAAAACAAGGGGTTAATCCTAATGCCTCTTATCATGTAGTAGATCTAACTACACGAATGTAGTCTCACTTGTGGATTTGAGATGGTCCTAACGCAAGTTCTAGAATCTAAGTGCTACCGGTACACACATCATAGCATCAAAGATGGATGCTTTTCCTACCAATTCTAGGGGTGAACCTCACATATTTGGGGTGGAAAATTTTTTAGTGGTACGGTTTTGTGCTAGTCATATAATTTCCTATCCATGAGACGCTTATTAAGACCAAAGTCTCACTTCTAAATGTTGTAAAAAATTTTAAATTGGCGCTAAAATTACCCTAACAAATATTTCTCTCGGTTTTATTACAAATTTACTATCAAACAAACAAAAATCAAGCGCAATTGTATTCTCTAAGGTGCCTTCATTTACCCCCCTTACACTTAAACCGAACATTGTCCCCAATGTTCAAATAGAAGATGTAAAAGTAAATAAAATGAAAGAATGAAATCAAATACTCCCCTGATTCGTTTGATGTGGATAGTGAGGTAACATGGTTAGATCTTCTTCCAAGAAAGATGAACGCTCAAAGCTTCCCTTCCGAAATATAAATCATCTTCTTGTCCAAAATAACCTGTTAACCTGAAAAAAAAAAAAGGCCAACCTCGCATAAAATCGGCGGTATAATCTATAATAGGATATAATGCTTGTGGAATGAATATTTTTGCAGAATTCCTGGAGATTATAAGTTAGAGAATTAACAAAAACTTTTTATTTCCGGAAGAAAAACAAAACTTTCAAAAATTGCAGAAAATTATTGCCTGACGCCGTCAGGTTGTAATGCCTGACGCCGTCAGAAATGATCTGACAGAATTCTCATGTTAAGTTTCCGGAAAAATTCTGGAAAAACTAGAGCTTACTTCCTGGAATTCCTGCAAAAATTCATTATGACTCGATACAAGCATTTGACTCAAACAAATACTAATATGTATGTTAATTTACATTGTTATGATCCATGTTCATTCGTTCTTATAAACCGATTTAGATTTCCCTTACACTTAGCTTTTGCAAAATACCTTTATATGTAGTTAAGACGAAGTTAAAAACAAAATAAAGCATTTTCACAAGTTAGTTTGAATCATGAATCAATAACAAGAAATATCATACATACGGAAACAAATAAAATCATATAAACAAACAAATAAAACACACAAAGCTTGGGTTGCCTCCCAAGAAGCGCTTTTCTTTATTAACGAGTCTTGTAGCTAGACTCAAAGTCATCGTACCTTACGTGACTCCATCGTTGGTCTCGATTTCTAGGTCACCCTCTTGTCCGGTTTTATAATCCGGTCCTAACTTCAAACAATCCTTGTAGAAACCGAATATCCTTTCCATGACATAGTCTACTCCCCTACGTCTATCCTCGTCATTCCTATAGTAGATCGCTTGTTTAAGATCTTTTTCAATGTTTGACAAGTTTTGGAATTGCTCTATCTTATATGGCATTTGGTAGTTCACTTCATCGGTCTCATCCTTAAATTTAACTATCCCTAAGGAAGTTTCATAAGTCATTCCAGAGACCTCAATAAATGGTTTTCCCAAGACTACTTGAGTTAAACTTGCATCGACTATTGGGCGGATATCTTCTACAATCACAAAGTCGGTGACATAGGTGAAGTTCCCTACATAAACCGGTAATCCCCTAACTCTTCCCGTGAAGTTACTAATCCATCCCCTATCGGGGAACACCCTATACCTAAGTTGATTTTTCATTATCAAGTTGTATTGGGCTCTAGTCATGATGTTTATGGGAGATCTAGGGTCGATGTAAGCTTTCCACACATGCAAATGTCCTATGTTGCATGGTATGTTGAGATTAGAAGGGTCGCCCGTTTTGATAATCGGGTTACCTAGGAAGTATGGTGTCTCGGAGTCATCGAATAAATCCTTATGGTATGCCCGTTCTTCTCTAGTTGGTAACTTATTGAAGTAGTCTTCTCCATCATCTACTTCTTCACTCTTGCTTATCCTACTTTCCTTATCTACCTCGACTTCCTTAACTTCATTCCTAGGTTCATTATTTTCCTCACTCCTATCAATTGGTCTAATAGTGACAACGTTGACGAAGTGGACATGTTTGGATGAAGAAGGGTCCTTAATTTGGGGTCCGCTATTAGTGGTCCTAGCGTCCTTATGTGGAGGTGATAGCACTTGGTTGGTAAGGGCCTTCAACGAGTTGTCAATTTTATTGGTCATCTCTACTTGTTGTTGATTAAATTCGGATGTGAATTTAGCTATACGAGCTTCTTCAGATGCCATAAAATTGGACACCAATCCTTCAAAGTTATTGGTACTACCATAGTTGTTGGAAGGATTATTGTTGAAGGTACGGTTCGAGGAAGGATCGTTGGGTTGAAAACGATTAGGTGGGTTGGAATAATTGTTTTGGGGCACGTTTTGGTTTGACTTCCACCTAAGGTTTGGGTGATTTTTCCATGAGGGGTTGTATGAATCACCGTAAGGGTTTGGCTCAGGTTTGAAAGTGTACCGCTTCTCTCCTGCTCCGTCGGTACGCGAGGATGCGTAGTCCGCAAAAGATTGTTCGGGGAGTTCCATGCAATCACGAGTGTCGTGGGGACCACTACATAATTCTCACGAGGAAGTGATTTTATTCACTTGGCTTGATTGGTTGGGAGCTTCGTAGGATTTCATGAGAAACTTGACTTGATCTTCAAGTTCTATGATCCTACGGTCGGAAGTGCTTGAATTATTCGAAGGCAAAGATATTGCCTTGACCGTCTTATTCAAATCACAGGGATCATTCCAACTTTCATTGTCATATAGAGCAAGATCTTCTAGGAGATCCCATGATTGTTCCGCACTTAGATCACGTAGCTTGCCACCGGCCGCTTGGTCAATGGTTTGCCTCGTGGGGATATTGATATGGTCATAGAAGATTTGGACTTGGAGCCAAAGGTCTATGCCATGGTGAGGGACTTTTTGGAGTAAGTCCTTGAATCGAGTCCATGCCTCGTAGAGGGTTTCGCCTTGGCGTTGTTGGAATGCCAAGATATCATTCCTTAGCTTGGTAGTTCTCCCCGGTGGGAAAAATTGAGCTAAGAAGTGAGTTGTGAGATCATCCCAAGAGGTGATGGATCTTGCGGGTAGACGCTCTAGCCACTGACTAGCATGGTCTCGCAGAGAGAATTGGAAGAGACCTAATCGGGTAGTCTCTCGAGTGGCAACATCAAGTTCTATAGAATCTACGATTTTTAGGAAATCCTTGAGATGTTGATTTGGATCTTCGGAACGAAGTCCATGGAATGCGCATCCGCTTTGCACCAACCGGATGGTGTCGGATCGCAAGGGAGTGATATTGGCTCCTTGAGTGAGCTCAATAGTATTGCGATAGCCATGGTGGCTAGGTCGGGAATACTCTCCTAAGGTACGGGCTCTAGGAGGTTGGTTTGGTTGTGGTTGGTGGTTTGGTTGAGGTGGGTTGTTGGGATCGAGGATGTTACCACCTTCCATGTTGGCGGATGGTAATGGTTACGAACAAAAACACGAAGAAAATAGATAGACTAAAGAAATCCTAAAAAAATAAAATAAAAATCTCACTAGAAAAGAATCTAGTGAGTAGACCTTATAAAATAAAAATTTTACCTAAACAATAACTATTCCCCGGCAGCGGCGCCAAAAACTTGATGCGCGTGGGATTGCGACCACGCAACAGGTTTTACCTCTCAAGGGATCTTGAGAAGCTTGCAATCCCACCAGGCAATTAGTTGCTAGTCAACTAACCCAAAAACTACAATTGCAATAAAAATAAAATAACTAAACTATTGTGGTTGTGAAAACTTATATGGAGACAAATGTGTTTACTTAGACTTCCTTACTCCCTAACTATCTTTTACCGGTTAATTGGTGTATGTATTACTTGTGTGGATTAGTAATAACACACCAATCAACCAATAATTAATAGTTAGGTTTCATTAGATCTAAGCAAACACAAGAAAAATCTAGCCTAGCATGATAATTGAAAGACAAGCATAAGATATAATTAATCAACACATAGACATATTGATTAATTTAAGTGAGGACTTATCTTTAATTGAACATGAAGGTTTCAAGGGTGAAAAACCCTTGAAATTACAGCTAATATCGTCTTTAGGGTTTTTCCCAAACTTGTACCAAAAGTTCCACACTAATGAATAAAAATAGAAAAATATATATAGATTTTACATTCTGACGGCGTCAGGTTATAGGTTCTGACGCCGTCAGCTCGTCGTCATTAGGGTTCTCGGATGGCCTAGATTTACTTCTGACGCCGTCACTCTTTAAATTGCTCTGGGTCGTCACTCTTTAAGTTAACACCTGACGGCCTACATTCTCTAACACCTGACGCCGTCAGGTGTAAACATCTTGTTTTCTTCATAGGGCGTCTAGTGTAATCTGACTTCACTTTTTTGTCAACGTTGGCTGACGGCGTCACCTTGTGACTCTGATGCCGTCAGGTAGGAAATCCAACTTCTTTTGAGACTTTGTCGTTTTCTTCACTTTTATGCACCAAAAACGTCCAAATATGCATGTTTTCCAGAATTCTTCTGATGCGTGGTTTTGTGACCTTGCAACAGGTTTTACCTCTCGAGGGATCTCAAGAGGCTTACAACCCCACCAGGCAGTGTACCTGACCGATGTAGTATAGGATAGTGGTAAGTACGGGGGATTAATCGTTCTCTCACAGGGAATAGTGTTCGTTAGGACAGAAAAACTACTCTAATAGGTCTAAGGGTGAAGGAAGATTCTTTTTGTATTTTTATATTTTTAGGAAAGCAAGTAAAATCTCGGTTTTGAAGGAGTGGGCGGAATTAGTTGCTAGTCAACTAACCCAAAATAACTACAATTGCAAATAAAATAAAATAACTAAACTATTTGGTTGTGAAAACAATATGGAGAAAAGTTGTGTTTACTTAGACTTCATTACTCCCTAACTATCTTTTACCGGTTAATTGATATGTATGTTACTTGTGTGGATGAAGGGTGTATTCCTAATAACTCATGGAGTGGCATACATATCTCTCCAATTCTATGAGCTCTTATCTCCTCCTATGCCATGCACGGCACAACCATAGGGATTGTAAACAGTGGCTCATGCGTTAAATACTACCTTAATAGCCTAGTATGCCTTGGCTACATGTTTCCCAAGACGTTCAAGCACGTTACCATAAAGGAGGTTGGCCAGTTTTCTTGAGCCTAACATTGATGGAACAATCATCCCAACAAACAACAACACATCAATTAACCAATAATTAATAGTTAGGTTTCATTAGATCTAAGCAAACACAAGAGAATTTAGCTACACATGTTAATTAAAAGACAAGCAAAAGAGATAATCAACCAACACATAGACATATTGATTGAATTAAAGTGAAGACTTATCTTTAATTAAGCATGAGGGTTCCAAGGGTTGGAAACCCTAAAAAGTACAGAAAATTCGTCTAGGGTTTGGTGCCAAAAGTTCTCCACAAAGTTCCACACTTAATGAATGAAAAATAGAAAACTATATATAGATTTTACATTCTGACGGCGTCAGGTTATAGAGGCTGACGCCGTCAGCTCGCCGCCATTAGGTTTCTCGGATGGCCTAGATCCACTTCTGACGCCGTCACTCTCTATTCCTCTCTGGGCCGTCACTCTTTAACTCATAACCTGACGGCCTACAACTTCTAACACCTGACGGCGTCAGGTGTTAATTTCCAAAATCTTTCTGGCCCGTCATTTGATAATTGGTTTCCACTCTTTTGTCAAGGCTTGCTGACGGCGTCACCTTGTGACTCTGACGCCGTCAGGGAGTAATTTCTGCTTCTTTTGAGACTTTGTCGTTTTCTTCACTTTTATGCTCCAAAAACGTCCAAATATGCATGTTTTCCAGAATTCCTCTCAAAAGTACCTAAAATGACAAAAGGAACGATTTAGGGCAATATTTGATCACATTTACACGAATTAGGGCTTAAATGACCCCCTAAAAGCGTAACATTTTTCGTCTCATCATCTTCTCAAAAGTACCTAAAATGACAAAAGGAACGATTTAGGGCAATACTTGATCACATTTACTCGAATTAGGGCTTAAATGACCCCTTAAAATGGGTACACTTTTCGTCTCATCATGGACATTATTTGCATCAACAACTTGTTTAAAAAGGAATAGTAAGGGTGCGTTTGGTTTGTAGGTGGGATTGGAATTGGATTTATATTTAGGAAAGGTCTGGAATTGAATTTATATTTGGGAAAGGTTTGAAAGTATGAGGAATGAGAAAAAAAATATAATTAAATTAAATATGATTATTTTAAAAATAAGTAGGATATTATTAATATTATTTTAGAATAAAACAAAGATATAATAATATGAGGTATCACCATAAAAGAAAAAAGATAAAATCTAATTGGATGATATCACCCAAAGAACCTACTGGAGCTGGGATTGCATCTATTATTGAAAGTGGTGGGGTAGGGAATCAAAAGGGTACCAAACGAGTTATTTGATATTTCTTTCAATCTATACCCACTCTTACCCGGATATCAAACGAGCTCTAAAAGAAAGGTAAACATGAAAGTTGCAAGATAAATATTAATTAAAAATAAAGGTATAATGTTAATTTTACATTTCTCATCTTGAGATTTTATAAACAATCTCTTTAAATGTAGTATAAAATATCAGATAATTAGAAGTACAACCTATTCTATCGAAACATTGGAAAAGTTTCTTAAGTATATGTCAAATAAATTATGTTGAATAAGTACGTACAAAATCTAACGATGATGTACATTGTCTAGGAAAAGCTCATGGAAATGAGTATTTTCCAAGACGAAATTCACTTAGTTGAGCTATTCCCTGTCGACGCATGCAAAATGCTAACAGTACTTGTTATATGACGTATACCTGATATCCATACGGAGCCCTTTCAAGCTTGAAATAGTGGCAAAAGCAAACAATGATAATTCAAAAAATGAGCCGAAGTCATTCAAAAGCAAATGGACCAAAATTAGCACTTGCTTGTATTTTAAAAAACTGATGCGTTTCCTTTTTGGAACTTTTTAATTTTAGAACTTATTTGCTAACTGATACAGTAATATTGATATGGGTCTATACTCAGTACCGTTTCTTGTTTTATTTACAACATTGGATATTCCTTTCTAGGATTCATCAAGTTTGTCACAACTCAGAGAAAATTACTATAAACAATGTCGTGTGTAAAAGATGAGTATAAAGAAGGAAAGAATAATGTGAGAAATTTTCAAAATGAAGGCTTGTGATTTGTTCTCCATATTTTAGAAATTGGATAGCGTTCACAATTAAAATGCCTTTATTTAGTATAGATCACATCTAGTGGTTTACCTTGTTAGCAATGATGTTGGAAAGCCAATCGAGTCCCTCGCATAGACCTACCCCCGAGGTGGCACATGTGCTCTGGATATGCCTGATACACGCCATTTAATAAAGCGCCATCGATATATTAATGCATGTTATTTGCATTGCTTAAAGCTGGGAATTTCAACAAGCTTTATCACTTATAGTCTGTGACTTTGAGTGTACATGTGTGTCACAAAGTGGTGTGTTAGAGAGAGTTACCAGGACCGGTTTTGGATGGAATGTAGGTCAAGCTTATCAGCGATCTCAGAAACATTCATAGCGTTTGGAAGATCTTGCTTGTTTGCAAGAACAAGCAATGCTTTATCCCTTATTACATCCTGTAGCATAAGTAATTAAAGCAAATTTCCAGTAAAGAAACACAGCACCACCACAAATTGCTTGACTAAACAATATTCAGAGTAACATAGTAGAACCGAAATAATACCTCATCAAGCATCATGCGTAGTTCATTTTTGGCATATAACAAACGATCATCGGTGTTGTCATTCCTGTCAACCACATAGATAAGACCTTGTATGCTTCGGAAGTAATGCTTCCAAATAAGTTGTTTACGCTGAATCTGTAGACGCTGTAAATAACTAAAATCAGCATCCCATTTCATATATATATATCCGATCGTAAAGTAAGTTATTTTGTTTATTATGGAAACCATGCTGTCCCACTACAAGAATAAGGAGAACAGGCGACGAGCTTTTTCCCGTCGACACAATGTCGACGGCAATGTGCAGAAAACAACAAAAAAAATGCTTGACCGAGCCCGGCTGCGTTGAATTTTTTGAGTTCATACTATCCCGTCGACATGTCGAGGGGACCATAGTGGTCAAAATTTTCAGCCTCAATAATTGCCAAAACTTGGGCGCAAAATTATCCCGCCAATACACTCCCGTCGACATGTCGACGGGAGCATATTAATTACGTGTTTGGTTTAACATTCCCGTCGCCATGTCGACGGGATTATAAAGTAAATATAAATATGCTAAATTACTGGCCAATATATATGGCGGGATTTTTCCCGCGTGTTTGTTCCTGTCGACATGTCGACGGGATTATCTCCCCAAATATTTTACCTATATATATTCTCACAAAATCATTCCCGTCTCATTTTTTACCTATATACATTCTCACAAAATCATTTCGTCTCATTTTACACATATATTCTTGATTCTCACAATGGATAGTTTAACGCCGGAACAGGAGTGGTCGAAGGCTTTATCACACGAGCTCCTGTATAATGAAATTATAAATCATTGGGGCGTTGAAATTTTTGATGAATATGGTTCTTATGCGAACTGTGCAGCGTGGCAGAGAGACAAGATTCTGGTTGAGGAGAAAGCCGTACTATAGAGAGTATTTGGAAGAGCTAGATGCTGCTGAAGCTTAAGCTGCTACTGCTGAAGCTCAAACTGCTGCTGTTGGAGGTGGCGATGAAGCTGAAAGCACATTTGACGTCGACATTGAACTTGATAATCTGGAAAATAGAGTAACATATCTGGAAGCTGCGTTTGCACGTCACAAGGAAATGAGAGCAAGGAAGGGAAAAGATGGTGCGAGTTCAAGCAAAGCGGGAAGTAGCCGCAAAAAAAATAAACGGGTTGTGTTCATTTGATCTGTTTCGTTTGGTTGTCGAGTTGTTTAGTTTGAGTTTTTTCATTTAGTTGTCTAGTTGTTTAGTTTGTGTTGTTTCGTTTAGTTGTCGAGTTGTTTAGTTTGAGTTGTTTCGTTTGAGTCTATATGAAATGTATGTGGTTGGAACACTTGCGTGTTTTAAATAAACAGTTTGCCTTCGTGTTTGTTAATTGTGATATTGTGCCTTCGTGTTTGTTAAAACATACGTATTACTCCAACAAACAATATAAAGCACATTCGACATCAGTTTTCACAACAACAACAACAACATTTTATTAAACAACAACAACAACAATAACACAACAGACAGCAACAACAACAAAAACAAACAACAACAACACTACATACGAAGATTTCCCATATCGCCTACCATGTCATTATAAAGGTCGTGAAATAAGGCAGCTGGTTCCATTGTGTGGTTGTAGGGATGCATATACACTTCTAGCGTTTTCTCGAGTACCATTATCCGGTGACGAAGGCTGATGCAGTTTGAGCACTCTGTATTTCCAGGACTCGATGTTGAAGGTCTTGCAGTGTAACGAGTTGAAGGTCCTGCGAAATGAGTTAGAGGCGTTGAAGCTCCAAGAGAACCGGTCATTTTGGCGATTCGTTCCTCCTTCCATAAAAAAAAATTGCATCCATACTCCTTTGTCCCCCCGTGTTAAAGAGTAAAAACTATTATTTTTAACAACTAACCAAATTATTTATATAATACACGAAAAAGTATGTATTGTTCACCTTCGATAATGGACACGCGTAGTATAGTTTACCACGGGAGTAAGGTTTATGCGATTCTCGCAGAATTACGTCTCCTCGTCTACAAGGACAAGGAAAAGCTTCAAATTCCGCCATCTTCACCATGATAACAGTGTGTGTTTGTGGTTGTGAGGTTGAGTGGTTGTGAGTGGTGGATAGGGCGTGCTGGCGCGTGTGTGTTAGAATCGTGACCGGGGTGGCCCGATCTACAAGTTGAGGTGATAAAAGGTGGTGGCCAGAAAAAGATTCCGGAGGCCGGAAACTGCTGGTGTCGCCGGAAAACGGAAACTGCTAGAGAGAGAGAGTAAGAGATAGTGAGATGAGTGTGTGTGTGAGTTTTTATTAGTTAGATGAGTGTGTGTGTGTGTGTGCGCGCACGTTTATATGTTATTCAACTTGTACTTTTACAGATGGCAGCAGCAGTCGCCCGCGGTCACGGTGGTGACGGTGCTGGTGACCCACCACCTTCCCCTCCCCGTCAGATTGATAGCGGTTGCCGTGGTGGTGGTAAGAAACTTAAACTTGATCATTTGAATTTTGTTACTTGTTATTTTTTGACGTTTTCACTCACTTCAATTGTAGGATCGGGTGGACGACCTCGACGAGGAGGTAGGGCGAGAGGTGGAGGCAGGGGTGGAGGTCGGGATGGCGGTATTCCACAGACCCCTCAAGCCAACAAGAACGTAGCACTGAGGAAAGCCGTGGACAGATCGGGCCCGCAGTCGATTGAGTTCGAGACCCACGATCAGGAGACGTATAATCATATCGGGCCCAACCGCGCATGGTTCATTAACTATGTTGGCGAGCTGGTTAGGTCCTTGCCATTGCACTATCCCTCCTGGTACGATCTTGAGAAAGCGACTCGGGCTGCCTTCATGAACCGACTCGGGGTCAGTTATTTTATTTTCCTTTTAATTATACCTCTATATTTAATTATTTGAATGTGTACATTTATTTAAATTTGTTTAATTGTGTATATTTATTTAAATTTGTTTATTTATTTATATCTTTATGTTAATATTAACTATATTTGATTACAGGAATTCTTCGACTTGGAGACCCACAAACGCAAGGACGAATGGGAATTTATTTGGAACAGCCTGGATGCGTATATAGCTAAGCGCTACTCCGATAACAAGGGCGACATGAAGAAAAAATATTTTACCCTGAAGGGTGGTCCTGCGGCGGTGGATGTCATACAACAAAACCCTCCTCCGAACGTCAAGCCGTCTGTGTGGGAGGAGCACCTGAAGTTCTACATAAATGAGAAGAACCTGAAGCGAGTTGCGGTGAACAAGGAGAACCGAAAGAAGAACAAGGTGTACAGCCGCCACGGTTCCAAGTCATTGGCCGCTATTCGCCACAAATATGTAAGACACATTTTATTTTTCTAAAAGTATTTTATTTTTATAAAATTATTTAATTTTAATTATATATTAATTAAAATTTTTAATTATATAAAAGTAATTAATTTTAATTTTATAAAAGTATATAAGTTTAATTAAAATATATATAGTGTTTGATTTTGTTAGGAACACGTTTCACGTTATGAAAAGTGTCGGTCATTATATTTGTAATAGGTTGCTTATTAGACTTATTATGTTTACATTTTATCTTTCATGTTAAGTAAGTTTATGATGTAATGTTACATTGTGTGGAAGTCCAAGGGCCAAGTATGTAATATTGCAAGAATGATCTAGAAACCCTTGGACTCCCCTATAAATACAATGTGTGTGCCTTGCTTAAGGCTTGTTGGTTCTCAAGTAATACAAAGTTTATCATTATCAATATTAAGAGTTCCTTCCAAACACTTGTCTCTTCTTCTTCTTTATTCTTGGTTAATAATTCTATGGTTGTTTATGTTTCAATATGGTGACCTAACAAGTGGTATCATTCGCCTAGGGATATTTGGGGTTGTTTTTTGATTAGTTTAGGCTAGTTTTTGATCTCGTTTAGGAGTGTTTGTACTCGTTATTTTTGGTTTTTCCTTGAGTTCTTTATAAGTTTTAAGCTTTTACATATTTTCTTTGGTCATTAAAAGCTTTTGGTACTTAGTTTCTTGTCTACAAATTTCAAACAGTACGTATTATAAGTTTTAGGGTTTAAGGGTTTTTATAGCGAGTTTGAATATTTCACTAAACCCTCTTTTAGCGAGTTTGAAAGTTTTTTGGTAGCGAGTATCAAATATTTTTGTAGCGAGTTTGAAAGTTTTTCAGGCGAGTAAGCCGTTTACCTTATCGCTCTAGCGAGTAAGGAATCTACTCTTAGCGAGAAAGAATTTAATACCTTTCTTAGCGAGTATTGAGCTATCTCAATCTTAGCGAGTAAGGCCTTAATTAGCGAGTATTATCTTTTAAAGGTGTCTAGCGAGTATAGTTTTAGAATTCTACATAGCGAGTATTGTTTTTCATCATTTACATAGCGAGTAGTGTTTTTTTAAACTGTCTTAGCGAGTATTGTCTTTACAAGTTTACTAGCGAGTTTTGTTTTCAAA
>LBNU01035239.1:2950-19988 GCA_014162995.1 Artemisia annua
AAATAAGCCACAAGGCTCGAACCCAACCTTGAGCCGTGAGCCACGGCTCACGTTTCCCACTCGACCCTCGCAAGAATACCAAACCCGGATACCAAAACACTTTTTGTAACAAAAATATTGTTTCCCCATCATTTATAGTCAAGATTTCATCAAAACCCATTAAAGAAAATCGTGTACCCACGATTTGGGTGACACATCGAGACACACGAGTTGGAACTCGTGGTCACTCACCTTGAAAACGACTCCAAGAATATGTTTCTTCAAAAACCCAACAAGAAAAGATGCAAAAGGTGGTGTTTAGGTGGCGGTGGTGGTCTATGATGCACCGAAACACCTATTAGGCACACGTGCCCGTTTGGGAACGGCATGGGAACGGAAACGCCCCCGAAACGCTCCCGAAACGTTTCCCCGCCGTATCCCTACCCGGTTCTGGATTTCCACGCCGTATCCCTAGCCGTTTCTGGATTTTATTGCCGTATCCAAGCTGTTTCTTATGGGTTTAAAGGGCTTTTTTATTCCAAAAGGTCAGCAGTTGATGGGAGAAGGTGAAAAATAAAATCTTGCCGGAAGAAAAAAGTCAGCAGTTGATGGGAAGAAGAAGGAAGAAGACTCTTTCTCTTTTCTTGTGCAATCACCGTGTGCAATGAGAAAATCTCCTTTTTCTATTTTTTTTTTTTTTAATCTTAACTTTAGCTATTATTGTGACGAGAAAATCTCCTTTTTCTATTTTTTTTTTTTAATCTTAACTTTAGCTATTATTGTGACTGATGATTTGTCCATATCTTAAAGTAAATAACGAGTGGAGACAAAGTACTAGTAGTAGGTTTTTTTTTTTTTTACTTCCATTTTATTGTATCTACTTGTGTTTTGAGACTTTGAGTTTAGGCATATTCTTTCATTGTTTTTTTTTGTTTTTTAATTACTATTGTAGTATATTCTTTTTATTTCCATTTTAATTTCACATTCTTAGAAAATATTGTAATCATAATAAAAAAAATCCATCAATCCGAAATTTTAATTTTTTTATATTTTTTATTGCCGTATCTATGCCGTTCCCGTATCTTGAAATTTTGATTTTTGCCGTTTCCGGTTCCCGTATCGTTCCCGTATCCCTTTGCCGTTCCCGTTTTGGTGCTACATAGGTTTTAAACCTGTCAAGACATGATCTATTTATGCAAAAGTCAACCCCCATGCATATACACAAATATAAACATCAAAGAAGCTAGGATGGAATCATACATAGTGATCTTAGTAAGGGGTATCAACTTGAAATAGGGAAAGAAACCGAGTCTATTTTAACGTATGAGAATAATCTTCTGTTTGAGCAGTCTGACATTCTAGTTGATATGTCCATAGTGATCTAAATTTTATGTAAAGTTCTTAGGAACTAGATGGCTGCGAATTGCGTCCATGGCTGTAAACTTGGCTACTATATCATTCATTTCTTCAGAAGTTTACGTATATTAATAGTTGGTTCTTTCGTTACTATCAACTAAAGAAGTTATCGATTATAAGATAACTCCGAGAAACAAGTACTTACTACTGTTCATCTATGCACTCATACGTTGATTGTTATTGTTTGGTTAGGCAAGATCACTTATGTAACTTTCAAGTATTCTACAGTCTGGCTGTGTTGCTTTATTCGTGTCATTTTAACTTTGTATTATCATTTGCAGTAAGAATAATGCCTAAGGTGAAGACAAACCGTGTTAAGTATCCAGAGGGATGGGAACTCATTGAGCCTACTCTTCGTGAATTACAAGGAAAGATGAGAGAAGGTTCCAAATCTTCTTTGTTTTTCTTAGTTTACTGGTTCTTGTTTTTATAGTTCTACTAATGAGAACTGTTTCAAAATATGATAGCTGAGAATGATCCACACGATGGAAAGAGAAAATGTGAGACGTTATGGCCTATCTTCAAAATTGCACACCAGAAGAGTCGCTATATATTTGACCTGTACCATCGCAGGAGAGAAATATCGAAGGAATTGTTTGAGTTTTGCTTGGATCAAGGGTATGCTGATCGTAATATCATTGCTAAGTGGAAGAAGGTAAGTCCATTTCTCTTTTAATAGCTGGCTTTTTTTCTATTTTGATGAACTACTCTGACAATTGTTTGAGCATAATTGGTTTGATTAGCTTATGCTGAATGAAAGAACAAAGTAGGAAATCATAAGAATTAGTTTATCAATTCATTATAAAATTGACATATATCTGTAAATGGAACAAAATTGGCGACATTTCTGAGCACTATTTGTAGTATTTATCTTGTAGAGCTTATAGATCATCCTGGTAGGTCCTCTAGATTTTCCCTGTGATATGTATGTGATGTTACGTCTGTTAGGTCCTCTAGATTTAATACTGAGCCTCTTATGTATACTCTTTTCCTATGGAGTAGTAATAAGTTTCCACCATTGTTTTAGTTATGTGGGTCAGTTTGTTACTTTAGGCTTGCGTAGTTACAAATTATTATAGCCCATTGACTCTTGAGGTGTAGCTTGTTAAACTCATTTATTTGTTTTGCTATTCTGTTAACCAATGATGAAAATGTCAGAATACTTGTTGGGGTCGGGGATGTTTTTAAACTATCATGCTCCATTGGTAAACAACATGTATTTTGAGGATTTGAGCCCCTTAGTAGTCCTTGGTATGTGTCAACCAGTAACCTTTCAAGATGGTTTAGTATTTTAGAGGTATTTATGCCTGAAGATAGCTTTCAGCTTCGAGTATTAGAGGTGACAAATTTGATAATTTTGTAGCAAGTCAGTTAAATTAGTCAAGTCAACCTGACTTGTTATACTTGTTCAATTTGTTTCTTTATTTTAGAAACATTTAATATGTAAACTACGATTCAGATATTATGTTAAATTCATTATGTTATTAATCTCATAATAAAATAACTCACATGGTTTTTAGGCATTACAGTTCATTTTGGGCAACTTCTTTCTGTTTGACCTGTTCCCTTTTTAACTACTTTATATTCCCCAAAGGCGAAGGTTGCCCTCTTGGATGTGAGTGCACGACTCAAACCACTAACTACTAACTAGCCTTTCTAAAATACATATAGATAAATGGAAATCCAAATCATCCTGATTCTCAGTATGCATAGATATTAGTTGGAATGATAGTCATCTAACTTGTGTGGTACCATACCAAGGTAGTTTCTTTAGGTTCAAAATCTCTTGTTATCACTTCAGTGGGTTTGGGAGGGTTAAGGCAAATGTTTTATAAAGCATGCTCATGTTTTGCTTTTGTATTACAGCCCGGCTATGAACGACTTTGCTGTTTAAGATGCATTCAACCACGTGATCACAACTTCCAGACAACATGTGTCTGTAGAGTCCCGAAGCACTTGCGTGAAGAAAAGGTAATAGAGTGTGTGCATTGTGGTTGCAAGGGCTGTGCAAGTGGAGATTAACAGCCAGCATACATCTCTAGGTACTCTTGACACACTCATTTTCTGGTAGTTTCCAACATCATATGTATTATTGTCAAACCTATTTGAACCTTATTACCTGCTTTTAAGCATTGTTAATCATGTTCAACAGTTAACGTGTGATATGAAATGGTTATATTAAGTATGTTCATTTGCTATTTTAGAGTTCGTACACCGACAGTTTGACCTTTATGAATCTACACCTACCCTTTATGTTTTAAGTTGGCAATCGATCATTATTTTGGTTTAGGGAAGTGGTTGTTGGTTTCTCCATGCTTTATGTTGCAAGAAGTTAGGAGGCAAAGTGGACATGTTGGACAGGTTGCGTGGACCCACAAGTCTGCAAATGCTTTTGTCCGATTCTTCGACACTTATATAATTTATCGCGCTGTTAATGATTAAGAAACAACATTTTCGTGATAGTAAAGTCGATTAGTTTTAATAAAAATTTTGGAGGCTATACGCTCGAATAGTGGAATGTGAGTGACTTTTACCCATTTAAATGTTGATGCTTCTCTTATGAGTTATGACATATTTACCTCATTTATACATGGCCCCATAGGCACTAGCTACAGTACTGGGATACACATCCTCAGCTAACAATTCATTAGAGAANAAAGGTAAATTTCATTAGAAAACAACCAACCCACAAAACGGGGCGGCACACACCACAAACTAACCACTTACATAATTACAAATTTACACCAACTATCCCAAGTCAACGACGATAACTTGGCTCTATTTTTAGCCCAAAGAAAACCCAACACTTTGACTTCTCCAATAATATCTTCCAATCTAGCCTTCTTTCTTTGGAACTTAAACAGATTTCTCGCCTTCCAAATACACCAACACCCTATAATAATAATGCCATAGAAGATCTCTCTAGCACGCCCCGACAACCCAACAAACTTCTGGACATCCAAAAGGTCCTTGAAAGAGAAAGCAAAAATATTCTGGATCTTACACCAAGAAGAAATATGTTGCCAAAGCCTAGTGGCTAAGATGCAACCTGTGAATAAATGATCAACCGACTCGTCCGCACTCCCACAAAGCACGCAAGAAACGTCCGCAATTGGAATATTTCTACGTCTTAACGCCAACGCCGTCCGAATCCTTCCCATTTCAGCCCGCCACCCAAAAATGTTACACTTCTTCGGAATCCACTTACACCACTCAAAAACAAATAAGTTGCTGAAATCCATATCGAGATACAACTGATTCCTAACTGCACTCACAGAAAAGACACCATTTCCAATCCCAATCCAAACCCAGCTATCCTCCGCTTCAGAAAGCACAGCCGCATTCAGTAAAGAATTAAGAACATCCCATTCCGACCCATACTCAATAACAGACATAGACCTCTTCCACTCCCAAACCCGCATAATACCATCCTCCGTCAACTTCAACCTATCACTAACTTTGCATCTTTTATCCGAGTCTAACCGGAACAGGTTAGGACAAACAATCATAAGCGGTATATTCAATAGCCATGGATCAATCCAGAAAGAGATATTATTACCATTCCCCACTTTTCCTTTGAAAAATCTTCTAAGAAGAATCCCCGACACCACCGTTCTGGACATAACTTTCACCATGTTGCTCCATACTCCATTCAAGGACTTACGGACCGGAAGAAAATCGCAGCTTCTATTAGACATATGACAAGCCTCTACCACCTCACACCAAAGACNCACGTGTTTGGATTATCCTGTTAACTCCTCCATTCATTTTCCTTGTTCAAAAATTCGTTATTTTGTATTTTCCATTATAAGCCAGAAAGATCTCCTTTATTTGATTATTTGTAATTCGAACCCAATTGTTGGGTGTTCATTTTATAGTCTTATTTCTAAAATGAACTAAATGGGCGTAGCCCATATACCAAATCAACATTTGAAAAACGTTTCAACGAAACGACATTGTACAGCAAACTGGTTTCTCGTAGTTGCAGGTGACAAAGCATGTGAAAAGGTGAGTAAAATTATGATGGATTTGGTTTTTGATATGGGTTACGCAAGCAAGTAAAAAGAGTGGTATGATGGCAGATTGGTGATATGGCTGTTGAACACACACTGAAGATTGGATTAAGGGTTATGTGAAACCCTACTGTGGTAAAAAGTTCTTTACATGTTTCTATTGATTCGTATTTACTACTGATTTTGGATTTATGGAGATATTGGAAGACACACACAAGAAGGATAGTTTGAATTTTTGGTTGTCTTATTTGTATACAAAGGCTCGTATTTGGGATTATTTGCTATAATTGATTACGAAGACGATTGTTTATCACCTATTTGACGATGAAGTGGAGTTTCTTAGATGCGTGTTCTTATCATATCTTAAACGGCTCCATTACGTTTAAAGACAACTTGTTCGTGCTTTATGGTTTTGACGAAGACTTGTCAAAATCTAGTTTTCATAGGTCAAGGGGTGGATGGATGAAGACCTAGTTAACTATCAATTAAAGGGTTGCGGCAGCGGGTATCCTGTAAATAAAATTTTATGCGAGTAACGTATTTAATTATATGTTTATCGTGTTGAATGATGATAACATTATGGAGTTAAGAGGTATTCACCCACTATTTCTTATGATGATACATATATTAAGGAGCATTTAATAAAATGAAAACAAAAATATGAGAAAGGTTGAATATACAACCAATTACGTTCTCTCTCTCTTTGGAGAAAAAGGCGACAAAACTAAACCCTAACCTAAACTTAATGTTTTCCAATTCTGCTCTTAATTCTTGTTTTTCTTTCAACGATTTGCTATTGTAGAGATTGCATCCGTGTTTATCTCCTACATGATCAAGTTTTTGGATTGAAAAATACGTTTTTTAGGGTTCTATTGGAATAATCGATCTGTTAGGGTTTATGTTTTGTCGTCCTTTGAATCTGATCGATCACTATCTCTTTAATTTTCTTTTGGTCGGTTATTATATAACCTATTTATCTAACGATTTTAGGGTGTGTTATAATCGATTCCCTCCTTGTTGCGATCAGTGGTTTATTGGATCGTTCCTCCTTCATAATTCTTAGTCGGTTTAATTTTCATTGAGATTATTAAATCGGTTCTATTTTACTTGGGACGATCTGTGGGTTGTTTGGTGCTGCCGCGTTACCCTTTGATGCTATATCGAAACCCTTTTAGGGTTTTGGTAATATTTATTTGCAGTGAATCGTCCCTTTTGCAAGAAGGGTCGATTGGTGGATTGGAGTTTGCTTAACGCCTATAGTACCTTTTTTAGGTTCTTACTTGTGTAGATTGGAAGTAAACCCTCGTTACGGTTTTGATTTACCGCACGTTAACCCGTTTAGGGTTAGTTTCTGTTTGTGCTTGCAAGTGGGTTTAAGGGAGAGATGGAAGTATTGTTGGAGGTTCGATGGGTCATTGTTAGATTATGCTGCTATTGTTTTATTTGCAAACTGATTGATGATGATGATGATGCAAACTGATGTGAGCCGTTTAATTGGAAGTTAGGGTTCGTTGGTTCCCTAGTTGTTGGTTCTTGGTTCGTATACTATATAGACCTGCTGTTGGTTGAGAGAGTCATGTATTCTTGGTCTGATATACGACTTGTTTGTTACACTTTACGGCTGCTACTGGTTTGTTGATTACTGGGTGCTTATTCATTTGCTGGTTGTAGCATTCGGTTAAGTGTATGGTGGCTTTAAGTACCCTTTGATCCCTTCTTGGCAGAATTCCTCATCTAATGGGATAAATGGTACGATAAAGTGGTAGTTGGGTTTAACCCTTAATGTGATGGAAGTTAAGTTTAAGGGGTCTTGTTCAAAACCCTTATTGGATCTATGGCAGATTTGGCTACTATTGGTGGTGCATTCTCATCTTGGTTGCATTTGGCAGCTTGTTGGTATTCTAAATTGTGTCATAGTGCTTGTTGTGATCAAACGCGTTTATAGAGCTGGTGGGCGATTTGTGTTATTTAATTCAGTTTGTGTGTGATCATATGTGAAGTGGTAGTCAAGATTATCTTGTGTAAGTCAAGTTTAGTTGGTTCTTGTTCAAAAATCACTCCTCGGATTGATGCTGGTCGTTTTGGAAGGTGAGGCTTATTGGTTTCCTATTCAATAATTCCTACGATCATTATTGGAAGTTAGGGCTTAGCCCTATTGTATGTACAAGTCCTTTGTTTACACAAGTTTGGTTCGTAATGGTATATTAAGTGCATGTTCAGACTTGGTGGAAGGGGCTTGTGTTGGTTTTGTTTGTGGAGGTCGTTGCTACTACAAACAGATTATATGTTGAAGATCGCTTGGATGTTTCTACGTGGATTCTTCATGGAAGTTAAGGTGGACCGCCATATTGCTATAGAAGGCTCAAGTACTTTCCTTGAGTAGTATTGTAATTATTTATGTACTTTTGTCAGTATTGGTAGGTTCATTTTATTGTAAGTTATGAGAATGGTGTGTCATTCTTATATTCGAGTCTGTAAGTGTCCTAAGGGACTGAGATGAGGGAGTCACCCTCATCCTTTGTACTTCAATGTTTTTTGGTGTAATATATTTTGCCAGGGTGAAACATCCCTTTTACCCAAAAAAAAATATACAACCAATGTTTTGATAACTGGACTGGCCGGTGTATCCGAGAACTAATTGGTCCAGAACTGGCCTGTTTAACCGGACAAAACCACAAAAAACCACCAATCAGGAACCGTTTTGGAAAGTAGTTCGTTGTATGGTCCGGTTTTAAAAACCATGTATACAAGATAAAAGAAAAGTTATATTAATTGTATGAAGTTTATTGTGTTTGATTAGCTTGTACAATAAGTATATTAACATGTACCTTTTATGTAAGGGGTGTTTTTCTTTTCACATTAAACGGGAGTTGAAAAGTCTAATGATTGAATATTTATTGTATGGGAAATGATATGTACACGGATGATTTTGATCATGGACGGTCCTACCAACTTTAATCTTGTTCAAATTGACTGCAAAGGTTCATTTTGAATTCCGTTTCATGCATCTTTGGTTTCACTTATTTATTGTGTGCTTGTGAAAGACCTTCAAGATATGCTAAAAGGTGTATAACAGAAAAGATCTACAATTAATCATTATTTACGCCAAATCTAACTATCTTATAATGCACAAAAGCCTACTATTATTAGAATACTTAAAATTAAGCCTTACACGTTTTAATGCTAAAAGTACAAGTGATTCAACACAATTAGACATTTAATATCATACTACTTATAGAAATTTCCTTCATATTTAATTTTAACATACAATTAATACTAACATTAAATACAATAAATAAAACATTATGTACATTAAATACAATTAATTAACTGGTTAATAAATACAATTAATGCACTTATTAAAACACCCCCTACATAAGAAATACAAATTATCAAGCATATTGTACAACCAACTTAAACACAATTTCCGCATTAAATGTCACTAATACAAATAATAAAGCACATTATACAAATATTTAAGCCCGAACGAGCAACGGGCCAAATGGGCTCGAGCCCGAACGGGCACGGGCCAAACGGGCTCGAGCTTGAATGGACACGAGCCAACGGGCTCGAGCTCGAACGGACATGAGCTAAATGAAAATTTTGATAACCGTAAATTTATTGTCAAAAAGAACATAATAAACTAAAATACATGATTCACCGAAAATTTTTATTTCAGGGTACCCGCAGCTGCAACGCGTGGAGGCCCTGCTAGTTTCCATTAAATCATCATGATCAAAATTAAAGCATGTGAAATTGACTATACTATTTTTTTTCCCTCACTGTTAATCAAATCATAATATCAAAATTAGGAAAGATGATATTTTACATGAGTGTTAGAAAGAAGACCTAACCAACAACAAAAAATATGAGGGTACTTAACACGTCGTATGCTGCTTCCGACTAAGAGCATGTGCTGTAAAACCCAAAATTTTTGAACAAGTAAAATACCCAAAATACCCCTCAATCACAAACTTTGAAATGCGAATGATAATTATACCCTAAGTATTAATACTTGAATATACGCGACATTTTGAACTTTGAAAAAAAAAAAAAAAAAAAAAAACTTATGATAAGTGAACTTATATAATTTGTACCTATCTTAAAATGTGTACACGCCTAGTATTTAAATATGGGCATAACACTCTCATTTAACCTTAACTAAAAAGCAAACTAGACGCATGTTTCCTTTATTTTCGGTATGAATAAATCAAGATTCCCTAATTTGTGTGACTTTCCTTTTTGACCTCAATCATCACACGGTTTTGTTTTAAACTATGTATCCCATATCCTTTTAGCACACACAAACACATTTCAAAAATTCACAAAACCCTAAAAGCTAAACTAAATCAAAAGTGGCGGCACTAAGAAATTTGCTCTCATTCTCCCACTCGTTTTCTTCTCTTAGCCGAATAACTAAAACACAAACTCACATAAGCCCTAAAACCTTCATGCGAATGGCGGCTTGCTTCTTCCTTTGTTGCTGTTCGATTCTAAGGTGGTACAAGGAAGCGTTTTGATCGTGAGGTTTCTTTGAGCCGTTCCTAGTTCGAAGGAGGTGTACTCATGGGTGTTTCTGTGGGCTCGCATCTGTTCCGAAGTGGTGGTTTGCCGTGGTGGCATACAACAGGTCCGCGGGCTGGGTTTTGGCTTAAACGGTTTGTAGTTTCGTTTAGTTCCTTGGTTCTTGCTCGTCGTCTGTTTCGATTCGAGGTATCTCATCTCTTGGTTTCTATTCCTTCGTCATACTACACACTATATAAGTAACATGTAATTATGAAGATATATTTTGTCCACATGAAATCATGAAAACATCACACATATATAATGAGAAAAGACTATGTTTGATCGGCTATAAATTTTTGTTTGGGTGTGTTCGACTATTGGATAAAGATGGGCTCGACAATATTTGGTGAATCTGTAATCGTATAAATAAAAGAGTTATAAACAGGTCTGATTCCGAAATGGCTTAAAAATAAAACAAAAAGGAAACCACAATTCAACAATGTTTCAAATAGGGAAAAAGAGCATGCATGGGTAATTCATATGACAGTATTTAAACTATATATTATGGAACATGGAAGTTGACGTATATCAAGTACTTGTTTTCTTTAAAAAAAAAATATATGACTTCATATATGTAGATAATAACTCTAGTAATCACATATACGTATAAGACATGAAGGCTTGGTTCTTTTGTTTCGTTGATAGCATATGTATTTCGAATGAGATTGGCCACATGAAATCACAAGGCAAACCTTAAACGTTAACTTATATATGATATGGATCGAATTAAGTTTATACGAGGTCTAATGAAATACTAAGAATGAAACTTGATTAATGATCTAATCGGCTAAAAGTCTTGGGTCGTCGCGGCATAAATATTAATATCGTGGGTACGTTAATAAATTATATAATATTACGATGACGGGGTCCAAAATTATTATCTTAATATTAATTTATTAAAATAAACTTTAAAATAATTTTATTGACTTTTAATATTTAATTTTGATAATTTATATTTTGACCCTAAACTTTACTAAATTGACATATTAACCCTAAGCTATTATATTGATCATCTAACCCTTAAATATTATTAATTGTCCATTACAACCTTCAAAGTATTAAATTACAAATGGAGGGAATTTACTAAATTTGGAAAGTTACTAAAAGAGGAAAGCTACTATAAAAGCAAAGTTACAAAAAATGGAAAGACAACTAAAAGGGGTATCTTAAGCAAATTGAAACTCTTCATAATTCGTATCCACTTCTCTTCTAGGTTCAGTGAAGCGGGAGTGATCCGTCTTTCTCATTTTGATTGTGGTCTTGCTATTGCATTGGATTTGAGGTACAGATATTCCGTACTCTTTCAGTAAGAGTGCACACCTCTTCTCTCTCGACTTTGTCTTCGATTTGCTATCATATTTTGATTCCGTTTGAACTCTTATGATCCGTTCGATAACCTTTTGTGACCTTAACCTTTGAACCTTTGTGGACTTTGGGTACTCTTTGGGATATTGTAACGGAAGGTGAGACCCTTGTGACACTTGGAATGTTCTTTTGGGATAATATAACGGGAGGTAAAAGTTCTTTTCTTAAATGTGATATAGAACCTTTTAAAGGAGAAATTATTTATAAAGACACTTTAATATGACTTAAGGCCATTTCTATATGGGACTTCCTATAAATTCATAAAGACCACTTTTAAAGAACACCTCATGACAACCTTTATTAAAGATCACTTTTATAAATTTTATCTTTTGGAAGATCCTTGTTAAATAAACCTTTGTTATAAACCTTTTTGAATGGGGTTGTACTACGAATTTTTTTTAAAAAAGTGATGGGAACCTGCTAAAATGAACGTTTGTTTTAAACTCTCATTATGACCCTTTAATCATTAACTATGGGACTTTGGAGCTTGGAACATTGACCTTTGATACTGAACCTTTGATTTGAGCTCTGAATATGAACCTTGTCATTTGTAAACCTTGACATGAACCTTTGCTATCTGAACCTTCTGATTTGAACCTTCTGATTTGGACCTTTTGATATGACCTATGATATGGATTTCTGATATGATCTGATTATGATGACTTATGATCTGTGTCATTTATGACATTCTGTTGACCTATTCTGTTGACCTATTCTGTTTGACCTATTCTAGTTTGACACCCGAGCCAAATTTATTTCACTAGGCATGGGGGTTCCATGTCCGTGTCAGTGATGCACCTCTGACATGACTCTAGGGCAGTAGAGTGATGTTCTGCCACGTCCCTTTGATTGGTCTGCATGTGAATGGGTAGGGGCGTATGGATGCATCCTAGATCTGTTTCTGTTTTCTGTTATCTGTTATCTGTATCTGGTGATTGATGCTGCGTGCATGCACGTCCTTCACATTTCTGGGAGCTAGCTACTCCACCCATATGAGGACACCCCTCATTATTTTCTGATTATCTGAGAGGTCTCCCCTCTATATGATTATGAAGAGATATGATTATGATTATGATGAAGGCATTATATCTGTTTCTGGGCTCGTGGTTGATGACTAACCCTTACCTTACCTCTTGTTACTATTTCATACTTACCTTTGATTACATTCTGTTATTCCCTTTATACCTTATTCAGTATTCATTTCTGTTTCATTATTACTTCGTTGTTATATCTGTTCACTGGGCTTTTAAGCTCAGCCGCATTTCTTTTCCTGCGGCAGGTTTAGTAGGAAGCTGGGTTTGTGGATGAAAGATCTTATTTTGGGCTTAGAAGACTTCACCCTGATTAGCTACTAGCTGGACTTAGAGATGATTAGAAGTAATTTATGTTGGGCTTAGTATTTTGTATTTGGGCTTAGTTCATCGTTGTTACTCTTTTGTATTTTGTTTAGTTCTCCTTGTAACCCTTGTATACTTTGTATTGGAAATGTATCTCCGTTCGCTTGTGTTCTGATTTGACTCCATGATGTTACACTTTAGCCCTTCTCGGGTTGGGGTGTTACAAAATGGTATCAGAGCCAGGTTTGGATCGGCGGATGCAACATCCGTAGAGCTTAGGCTATGACCTGTGAGTTTTGGACCATTAGGCTTCCACTGTAGGAACATAGGAAACCGCTTTGAGAACTTGCTTTAGGAATCCCCTATTTGAACTTAAGTTTTGACCCGTAAGGAATGGGTAGACTTTAAGAGATTTCTTATGTATCTCTTCTTCCGCATTACTCTGATTCTTGCCTTACGTTTAGCTATGCCTTTTTGGAATCATCCTTTGGAAGTTAGAAATCCTTGCACCACCTAAGTTACCACCAATATTTTTGAAGGCATTGAAGATTGCATGGAAATGCATAACGCTATATTGACTTTATCTTCGATCTCTGACCCGTTTGTTAATCCTTTTGACATCTCTTTGGGCATTCTGAGAATCTACACGGCGATGACATGTTTGATGCGCTCTATGTTCGTATCTTTCTTTTGGTAAATCCTCTGTAAGCTTTCTGACGTTATTTGATTTTGTTTTACTCATCTTTTCCATCTTTGAGAAGTCGGGTGGTGTTTAACCACAAGTATGAGAATGTTTTTTTTTCCCCTTTGGAACGATAAAATCTGCTGTGTTAATCTGCCTTTCTTTGGAAAGTCAACTTCAAATTGATCCTGATATGAGTTTTGATTGCTTAAACATTTGAGATGCTGACGATTGTTCTGCTATGTCACACCTTTGGTGTTTTAAATTATTTTGAAAATCCTCTACCATGATGTCCGATCATTAAACTTTTTCTATCATTATTGCTCTGGAGACTTGTACGTTACTTTCCTGGTTATGAAGTTCTCTTGCACCTATTTTGTCCACTAAGAGAGGAACATTTTCGTGTGAATTATGTTTTGGCACCCTGAGATTTGGGATATGATTCATGTTGAACCACCAAGTTTTCCACCGGAGGATGGAGTTGGATAGAACCTGAAGATGACAAACAACGGTGACTACCCTGGAGAGTTGATGACATTCCTCGCAAGACGAAAGAGTGGACGAATAAAACGCAGGAGCCTGGTCAAGACGACGAACCTGGAGCTGATGAAGAACATACAGTCTCACTTCCCTATTCATCTTGGTTGTACTAAGATGAATTGAGAGCGGAAGCAGACTGGATGATGAGGAGATTGAAGATCGCACCAGAATTTCACATTACTCCATCACATTCCAAGAAGAACTGCAGAATGCTTGAGGAACCAAACTCAAGTTAATGATATCGTTTCCCTCTCAGATTGGAAGACGAGCGAAGACTGATTATTTGGACATAAGAAGTTATTGGGGGGATGATTTCTTAAAGAACTTTANTATTCATCTTGGTTGTACTAAGATGAATTGAGAGCGGAAGCAGACTGGATGATGAGGAGATTGAAGATCGCACCAGAATTTCACATTACTCCATCACATTCCAAGAAGAACTGCAGAATGCTTGAGGAACCAAACTCAAGTTAATGATATCGTTTCCCTCTCAGATTGGAAGACGAGCGAAGACTGATTATTTGGACATAAGAAGTTATTGGGGGGATGATTTCTTAAAGAACTTTATGATGGAAGAATTGATGACTTGGCGACATGTTTCTTTCTGATGATGATTGTTTGATTTTTGTCACGTCTTTTCGAGCTTCGTTTGTTTTGTCGACATCGTTTCGTTATGGATCTTTGATTAGGCCTAACCCAGGAGTTAGTTGGACTGTTAGGTGGATTTGTAGTTTTGTTTCACTAATTGAGATAGAGTATGATCATCATGAGGGCATATTTATATGATGCTAGTATTATGACGTCTGGCCAACGTGATAATACTTACATCATATAACGTGCACTTGTTGTGTTCATAGGATGTCTTGAGAAGTGCCTTAGTGGAGACTTAGATTTTTGTTTCGTTTGCGATGATCTGCGAATAGTGAGACCTTAGGATTCGTTTGATCTGTACGTTTGATTTTCCATATCGCCATACGTTTTGATACGTTTGTATACGCGTCACGCGATTGTTTGACTTCTATATTTTGACAAATCCTAAGTTCCGTAGTAGAGTTTTTCGCCTTTTGATGTTATCGATCAATTTATCTTCTGCCCATATGGATTTGATTCGTTACTATGAAGAGCTACACTTGTGTTTTTGCTATGAATACGGCTCTCATTCGATGGATCCGTTTCATGATAATTTGTTATGAGTTAAGATATGAAGTTTTTGAATCTGAGAATCAAGATCTGTCGGTTTATGAAATACCTTTGGAAGGTTTTATTGAAGACGAAACTATTTGTAAATCTGAAGAGTTAAACTTATAGATGTCACCTTCATGATGCTACTATTCGATACATTCTCATCTGATCAGTTCAATTCCTTGTCCGCGAATGGAATACCCACCCAATCCTACGTCTTCCTGTGAATATCTTTAAGGGGAAACGATTGTCATCTATTATGTTCGGTATGTGATTCTTTTGATGTGAATTCTGTGTGATGTGCCTTTTCTGGGGGAAACCGAAACCACCTCAGAATCGTTGAGATCAAGTCTTGAAAAACAAGATCATTCTGTTGCTGAAATTCTTAAAGTCTGAATTTGTGCGAGTTAAACAACTCCCTTTTCTCTTCGTAGTTTGGTGTACCTAATTGATGGCTTTGTATGAGGATACAGATGATCTAGACACGAGGAAGGATGAGGTAAATAATACAAGCCCACTAAACATCCCACAAGTCCTACCATCATTGGAGGCACACACATAACCCATGACCTACCCGGAAGAAGTAGAAGAGACTATAGGAACCCCAATAGAGGTTGAACCCTTGGACCAAACACAACTAGAAGAAATAGGTTTGAATACTTGTAGTGATGACCTTTCTTTTAGTTCTATGGAAGTTCCTAGTTTTGATGAACCGGAGCCTCAACCAAAACCGTTACCTAATCTTCCATCTTTAGATGTGAATTTAGGAATTTAAAAAGGCCCTGATCCACCTATCAAACCAAATAGTCCGGGTAATGTTAAGATTAAGGTAGTAAACTCTAGGCCATGTGGAGTGGAAGCTAATATAGGAGTGAACCATGACCTTACATACTTATATCACCCATTCATGATTGATCACAAGAAACATTATGGGTTTAAACCGGGTTTATTAGGTCAAGATGGATTCCCAACTAGGAGTCTCTCAAAGCTGATAGAAGATGATCCCTTTTTAAGAGAAAACTTTAGCTCACCTATTGACCAAAGTGAACTAGGTAAGGTTATGATGATTGGAACACAACCCTTTGAGCATATAATTCATCCACCACTCTTTCCTCACGAGGCATACTTCCACCAAGATGGTGTGTATCGCTACTATCACCCGCACTTAATCCTAAGTGTAGGGAAAACCTCCTTTATTTCCGTTAAATAAGGGTAGAGTCAGGCTCGTGACTCGAACAAAAACAAGCGCTTATTGGGAGGCAACCCAAGCTTTATTTGCTTTATTTGTTTTATTTATTTGTTTGTTTGATTTTATTTGCTTCCATATGTTTGTTTTATTTTTATTGTTATTGATTCATGTTACTAACTTGTGAAAATGCTTTATTTTGTTTTTAACTACATATAAAGGTATTTTGCAAAAGCTAAGTGTAAGGGAAATCTAAATCGGTTTATAAGAACGAATGAACCTGAATCATAACAATGTAAATTAACATACATACTAGTATTTGTATGAGTCAAATGCTTGTATCGAGTCATAATGAATTTTGCAGGAATTCCAGGAAGTAAGCTCTAGTTTTTCCAGAAATTTTCCAGAAACTTAACATGAGAATTCTGTCAGATCATTCTGACGGCGTCAGGAATAACACCTGACGGCGTCAGGTTAAAATTTTCTGCAAATTTTGAAAGTTTTGTATTTCTTCCGGAAACATTAAAAGTTTTGTCAATTCTTTAACTTATAATCTCTAGGAATTCTGCAAAAATATTCATTCCACAAGCATTATATCCTATTATGTAGATTTTACCGCCGATTTTATGCAAGGTTGGCCTTTATCTTTTTCAGGTTAACAGGTTATTTTGGACAAGAAGATGATTTATATTTTGGAAGGGAAGCTTTAAGCGTTCGTCTTTCTTGGAAGAAGATCTAACCATGTTACCTCATTATCCACATCAAACGATTC
>LBNU01035239.1:24749-39071 GCA_014162995.1 Artemisia annua
CTTCTATGACATTTGAGAGATGAGAGAATCCAAACACTATTTGTGAGGTGCTAGTGTATGATTTCCGTGCTTGTTATGATTAGGGTCTAATAACTATTTGTTGTAATTACTTTTATATTTGTGTTAAATGACCCCTAACTCATATTTTGATTGGAATAAGAGCTCATTTGCTTGAGGACAAGCAAATCTCAAGTGTAAGGGTATTTGATGAGACGAAAAGTGTTACGCTTTTAAGGGGTCATTTAAGCCTTAATTCGTATAAATGTGATCAAATATTGCCCTAAATCGTTCCTTTTGTCATTTTAGGTACTTTTGAGAAGAATTCTGGAAAACATGCATATTTGGACGTTTTTGGAGCATAAAAGTGAAGAAAACAACAAAATCTCAAAAGAAGCAGAAATTACAACCTGAACACGTCAGAGTCACAAGGTGACGCCGTCAGCAAGCCTTGACAAAAGAGTGGAAACCAATTATCAAATGACGGGCCAGAAAGATTTTGGAAATTAACACCTGACGCCGTCAGGTGTTAGAAGTTGTAGGCCGTCAGGTTATGAGTTAAAGAGTGACGGCCCAGAGAGGAATAGAGAGTGACGGCGTCAGAAGTGGATCTAGGCCATCCGAGAAACCTAATGGCGGCGAGCTGACGGCGTCAGCCTCTATAACCTGACGCCGTCAGAATGTAAAATCTATATATAGTTTTCTATTTTTCATTCATTAAGTGTGGAACTTTGTGGAGAACTTTTGGCACCAAACCCTAGACGAATTTTCTGTACTTTTTAGGGTTTCCAACCCTTGGAACCCTCATGCTTAATTAAAGATAAGTCTTCACTTTAATTCAATCAATATGTCTATGTGTTGGTTGATTATCTCTTTTGCTTGTCTTTTAATTAACATGTGTAGCTAAATTCTCTTGTGTTTGCTTAGATCTAATGAAACCTAACTATTAATTATTGGTTAATTGATGTGTTGTTGTTTGTTGGGATGATTGTTCCATCAATGTTAGGCTCAAGAAAACTGGCCAACCTCCTTTATGGTAACGTGCTTGAACGTCTTGGGAAACATGTAGCCAAGGCATACTAGGCTATTAAGGTAGTATTTAACGCATGAGCCACTGTTTACAATCCCTATGGTTGTGCCGTGCATGGCATAGGAGGAGATAAGAGCTCATAGAATTGGAGAGATATGTATGCCACTCCATGAGTTATTAGGAATACACCCTTCATCCACACAAGTAACATACATATCAATTAACCGGTAAAAGATAGTTAGGGAGTAATGAAGTCTAAGTAAACACAACTTTTCTCCATATAGTTTTCACAACCAAATAGTTTAGTTATTTTATTTTATTTGCAATTGTAGTTATTTTGGGTTAGTTGACTAGCAACTAATTCCGCCCACTCCTTCAAAACCGAGATTTTACTTGCTTTCCTAAAAATATAAAAATACAAAAAGAATCTTCCTTCACCCTTAGACCTATTAGAGTAGTTTTTCTGTCCTAACGAACACTATTCCCTGTGAGAGAACGATCAATCCCCCGTACTTACCACTATCCTATACTACATCGGTCAGGTACACTGCCTGGTGGGGTTGTAAGCCTCTTGAGATCCCTCGAGAGGTAAAACCTGTTGTAAGGTCACAAAACCACGCATCAAGTTTTTGGCGCCGCTGCCGGGGAATAGTTATTGTTTAGGTAGAATTTTTATTTTATTAGGTCTACTCACTAGATTCCTTTCTAGTGAGATTTTTATTTTATTTTTCTAGGATTTCTTTAGTCTATCTTATTTCTTCGTGTTTTTGTTCGTAACCTTTACCATCCGCCATCATGGAAGGTGGTAACATCCTTGATCCCAACAACCCACTTCAACCAAACCACCCACCACAACCAAACCAACCTCCTAGACCCCGTACCTTAGGAGAGTATTCCCGACCTAGCCACCTTGGCTATCGCAACACCATTGAGCTCACTCAAGGAGCCAATGTCACTCCCTTGCGATCCGACACCATCCGGTTGGTGCAAAGCGGATGCGCATTCCATGGACTTCGTTCCGAAGATCCAAATCAACATCTCAAGGATTTCCTCAAAATCGTAGATTCCATAGACCTTGATGTTGCCACTCGAGAGACGACCCGATTGCGTCTCTTCCAATTCTCTCTACGGGACCAAGCTAGTCAATGGCTTGAGCGACTTCCCGCAGGATCCATCACCTCTTGGGATGATCTCACAACTCGTTTCCTTGCTCAATTTTTCCCACCGGGGAGAACTACCAAGCTAAGGAATGATATCTTGGCGTTCCAACAACGCCAAGGCGAAACCCTCTACGAGGCATGGACTCGATTCAAGGACTTACTCCAAAAAGTCCCTCATCATGGCATAGACCTTTGGCTCCAAGTCCAAATCTTCTATGACCACATCAATCTCCACACGAGGCAAACCATTGACCAAGCGGCCGGTGGCAAGCTACGTGATCTAAGTGCGGAACAATCATGGGATCTCCTAGAAGATCTTGCTCTATATGACAACGAAAGTTGGAATGATCCCCGTGATTTGAATAAAACGGTCAAGGCAATATCTTTGCCTTCGAATAATTCAAGCACTTCCGACCGTAGGATCATAGAACTTGAAGACCAAGTCAAGTTTCTCATGAAATCCTACGAAGCTCCTAAACCTTCAAGCCAAGTGAACAAAATCACTTCTTCGTGCGAATTATGTAGTGGTCCCCACGACACTCGTGATTGCATGGAACTCCCCGAACAAGCTTTTGCGGACTACGCATCCACGCGTACCGACGGAGCGGGAGATAAGTGGTACACTTTCAAACCCGAGCCAAACCCTTACGGAGATTCATACAACCCCTCATGGAAAAATCACCCCAACCTTAGGTGGAAGTCAAACCAAAACGCACCCCAAAACAATTCTTCCAACCCACCTAACCGGTTTCAACCCAACGGTAATTCCTCAAACCGTACCTTCAACAACAATCCTTCCAACAACTATGGTAGTACCAACAACTTTGAAGGATTGATGTCCAATTTTATGGCATCTCAAGAAGCTCGCATAGCTAAATTCACATCCGAATTCAATCAACAACAAGTAGAGATGACCAATAAAATTGACAACTTGTTGAAAGCCCTCAACAACCAAGTGCTATCACCCCCACAAAAGGACGCTAGAAACACCAATAGCGAACCACAAATCAAGGACCCCTCTTCATCCAAACATGTCCACTTCGTCAACGTTGTGACCATTAGACCAATTGATAGGAGTGAGAATGATAGTGAATCAAAGGATGAGAGTAAGGAATTAGAGGATGATAGGAAGGCTAAGGTTAGCGAAATAGAAGAAGTAGAGGAGGAGGATTACTTCAATAGGTTACCCACTAAGGAAGAGCGAGCATATCATAAGAATCTATTCGATGACTCCGAGACCCCATACATCCTAGGTAACCCAATTTTCAAGGTGGGCGATCCATCTAATCTCAACATACCATGCAACATCGGGCATTTGCATATTTGGAAAGCGTACATTGACCCTAGATCACCCATTAACATCATGACTAGAGCTCAATACAATTTGATAATGAAAAGTCAACTAGGGTATAGAGTGTTTCCCGATAAGGGATGGATTAGTAACTTCACGGGAAGAGTTAAAGGATTACCGGTTTATGTAGGAAACTTTACCTATGTCACCGACTTTGTGATTGTAGAAGATATCCGCCCAATAATCGATGCAAGTGTGACCCAAGTAGTCTTAGGCAAACCATTTATCGAGGTCTCTAGAATGACTCATGAACCTTCCTTAGGGATAGTCACATTTAAGGATGAGACCGATGAGGTGAACTACCAAATGCCGTATAAGATAGAGCAATACCAACACTTGTCAAACGTTGAGAAGGAGCTCAAACAAGCGGTTTACTATAGGAATGATGAGGATAGACGTAGGGGAGTAGACTATGTCATGAAAAGGATTTTCGGTTTCTATAAGGATTGTTTGAACTTAGGGCCCGAATACAAAACCGGAAAAGAGGATGACTTAGGAACCGAGACCAACGACGAAGTCACGTAACGTACGGTGACTTTGAGTCTAGCTACAAGACTCGTAAATAAAGAAAAGCGCTTCTTGGGAGGCAACCCATGTTTTGTTTGTTTTTGTGTGTTTATTTGATTTTATTTGTTTCCGTATGTAAGTTATATTTCTTGTTATTGATTCATGCTTCAAACTAAATTGTGAAAATGCTTTATTTTGTTTTTAACTTCGTCTTAACTACATATAAAGGTATTTTGCAAAAGCTAAGTGTAAGGGAAATCTAAATCGGTTTATATAGAACGAATGAACATGAATCATAACAATGAAATTAGCATACATATTAGTACTTGTTTGAGTCAAATGCTTGTATCGAGTCATAATGAATTTTTGCAGGAATTCCAGGAAGTAAGATCTAGTTTTTCCAGAATTTTTCCCGGAAACTTAACATGAGAATTCTGTCAGAACTTTCTGACGGCGTCAGGGTTAACACCTGACGGCGTCAGGCTATAATTTTCTGCAATTTTTGAAAGTTTTGTATTTTTCCGGAAACCTAAAAAGTTTTGTCAATTCTTTAACTTATAATCTCCAGGAATTCTGCAAAATATTCATTCCACAAGCATTATATCTTATTATGTAGATTTTACCGCCGATTTTACGCGAGGTTGGCCTTTATCTTTTTCAGGTTAACAGGTTATTTTGGACAAGAAGACGTTTATTATTTCGGAAGGGAAGCTTTGAACGTTCGTCTATCTTGGAAGAAGATCTAACCATGTTACATCACTATCCACAACAAACGATTCAGGGGAGTATTTGATTTCATTCTTTCATCTTATTTACTTTTACGTCTTTTATTTGAACATTGGGGACAATGTTCGGTTTAAGTGTAAGGGGGGTAAATGAAAGCACCGTTGAGAATATACTTACGCTTGATGTTTTGCTTTGTTTGATAGTAAATTTGTAATAAAACCAAGAGAAATGTTTGTTAGGGCAATTTTAGCGCCAATTTAAAATTTTTTACAACATTTAGAAGTGAAACCTTGATCTTAATGAGCGTCTCATGGATAGGAAATTGTATGACTAGCACAAAACCGTACCACTAAAAAATTTTTCCACCCCAAATATGTGAGGTTCGCCCTAGAATTGGTAGGAAAAGCATCCATCTTTGGTGCTATGATGTGTGTACCAGTAGCATTTAGATTCTAGAACTTGCGTTAGGACCATCTCAAATCCACAAGTGAGACTACATTCGTGTAGTTAAGATTTACTACATGATAAGAGGCATTAGGATTAACCCATTGTTTTACACCCGTATTTTTGTTATAATTAAATTGACTTCATTGGTCAAGTAATTCTCCCACACCCTTTGCGTTGTATCCATTTTTGGTACACGATACCCCTCGTACACCCCTCCGAGCCTATCCTTTCGTTTCGACCTTTGAGCATCTTACTCAAACTGAGAATTTGTTTACACCCCACTAAATGTACACCCAAATCGCCTTAGCCTACCTTGTATGCACCCACCTTTGGTGCATTATTGTGACAAAATTTGTTAAACCCTTAGTTAATTATCTAGTCAATTACATGGTTGCTAAGTTAAGTCATATCCTTGTACATATTGTTTTGGGACGATTGGGACTCATGGGTAAAGTACTAGTGTAATGGAGTAATGGGGAAGAACAACATTATTACCCCCCATATGTGCTAAACATTTTAAAAGTACTCCAAGTTTTTCAATTATCTTAATTCGAGTCATTAGAATAGTAATTGTAAAGTTATGTAAAGATTCAAGTGTAAGGGGAATGCAACTCCCCTATGATGTATTATTTTGGATGGTAGGGCAAGAGTGTATGAAAAAAAAATCGAAAAATCAAGAAAAATACAAAAAAATATGAAAAAGAAAAGAGAAAAACATACGGACTACCATCCCGTTTCCTTTTATGTTTCTTTTTAGTTTTTGTTATTTCATTTTTAGTTTAAGATTGAGTCGAGTCTTGACTTAAGCAACGATGTAGAGTGCATGTATTTGATCATGATAATTAACTTGCCACCATTAAAATACCCTTTATTCCAACCAAACCGTGTTTATCATATCCCTACACCTTACGTTACAACCCTTTGGAAAGCCCTCTTTGATAGTTTATCTTAGGTGCTTACGCCTAGTGGAGGAGTAATTGATCCTCTCCCAAGCCTATGGTAATCTATTTGCTATGACAGGTAGTGAGTGTTATTTTCCGTTTTCATTTATGAGATATAATTCTATGACATTTGAGAGATGAGAGAATCCAAACACTATTTGTGAGGTGCTAGTGTATGATTTCCGTGCTTGTTATGATTAGGGTCTAATAACTATTTGTTGTAATTACTTTTATATTCGTGTTAAATGACCCCTAACTCATATTTTGATTGGAATAAAAGCTCATTTGCTTGAGGACAAGCAAATCTCAAGTGTAAGGGTATTTGATGAGACGAAAAGTGTTACGCTTTTAGGGGGTCATTTAAGCCCTAATTCGTATAAATGTGATCAAATATTGCCCTAAATCGTTCCTTTTGTCATTTTAGGTACTTTTGAGAGGAATTCTGGAAAACATGCATATTCGGACGTTTTTGGAGCATAAAAGTGAAGAAAACGACAAAGTCTCAAAAGATGAAGATTTACAACCTGACGGCGTCAGAAGTCACAAGGTGACGCCGTCAGAAAGCCTTGACAAAAGAGTGGAATCCAATTTTCAAATGACGGGCCAGAGGAAATTTTGGAATTAACACCTGACGCCGTCAGGTGTTAGGAAAAGTAGGCCGTCAGGTTATATTTTAAAGAGTGACGGCCCAGAAGGTTTTATAAGGTGACGGCGTCAGAAGTGGATCTAGGCCATCCGAGAAACCTAATGGCGGCGAGCTGACGGCGTCAGCCCTTATAACCTGACGCCGTCAGAGTGTAAAATCTATATATAGTTTTCTAATTTTCATTCATTAGTGTGGAACTTTGTGGAGAACTTTTAGGGCAAACCCTAAAGACGAATTTTCTGTACTTTTTAGGGTTTCCAACCCTTGGAACCCTCATGCTTAATTAAAGATAAGTCTTCACTTTAATTCAATCAATATGTCTATGTGTTGGTTGATTATCTCTTTTGCTTGTCTTTTAATTAACATGTGTAGCTAAATTCTCTAGTGTTTGCTTAGATCTAATGAAACCTAACTATTAATTATTGGTTGATTGGTGTGTGTTGTTGTTTGTTGGGATGATTGTTCCATCAATGTTAGGCTCAAGAAAACTGGCCAACCTCCTTTATGGTAACGTGCTTGAACGTCTTGGGAAACATGTAGCCAAGGCATACTAGGCTATTAAGGTAGTATTTAACGCATGAGCCACTGTTTACAACCCCTATGGTTGTGCCGTGCATGGCATAGGGCGAGATAAGAGCTCATAGAATTGGAGAGATATGTATGCCACTCCATGAGTTATTAGGAATACACCCTTCATCCACACAAGTAACATACATATCAATTAACCGGTAAAAGATAGTTAGGGAGTAATGAAATCTAAGTAAACACAACTTTCTCCATATTGTTTTCACAACCACAATAGTTTAGATATTTATTTTATTTTAATTTGCATAAGTAGTAAACTTGGGTTAGTTGACTAGCAACTAATTCCGCCCTTCTTCCAAAACCGAGATTTTACTTGCTTTCCATAAAACATAAAAATACAAAAAGAATCTTCCTTCCACCCTTAGACCTATTAGAGTAGTTTTTCTATCCTAACGAACACTATTCCCTGTGAGAGAACGATCAATCCCCCGTACTTACCACTATCCTATACTACATCGGTCAGGTACACTGCCTGGTGGGGTTGTAAGCCTCTTGAGATCCCTCGAGAGGTAAAACCTGTTGTAAGGTCACAAAACCACGCATCATATTTATACAGAAACTAGCCGTTATATAATTTTATTGGAGAAACTAGCCGTTAAGCCTTTTATTCAAACTTAAACTTAAACTGACATCGTACTACATCATACTACATCATACAAGACCATACGGAAATACATAACATAAACCAACACACGATACAGGAATACAAAAGCCATTAATCCCAATATCGGTTCTAGGTGATGTTCCTTCTCAAAATCAACCAAACGTGAAAATATTTGAATGGTTGCCCAGCATGGCGTTCTTTGTAAACGTTCATTGCATCTTCAACACGAATATCTGGCTCACGTGTAGGCTGCAAATTCAAGTAAATTTCATGAAATTCTTGGCATTCAGAGTTCAACCGTGACCACTTACTCGTTATCTGGTTTTTGGTACGAAAAGGACCATCTGATTGTTCATTGAACCTTCGTGTTACGACTATCCAAAAATGGCCTTTCATCGCATGGAATTCGTGAACATTTTGCCACATATCAGCTAGCAAGCTTTCTTCTTCAATAGACCAACGATTTGCCATTGTGAATTTCTTTAGAAAGTGAAGTGTGTGCAAAATTGTATGATAATGTATGATATATATAGGAGTGTATAAACGTTTAAAATTCAAATTCAAGTTCAGAGTGGGATAAATTCAAATTTCAAATTCAAATTCAGAGCGGGAGAAACGTTTGTATGATAATGTATGATATATATAGGAGTGTATAAACGTTTAAAATTCAAATTCAAATTCAGAGCGGGATAAATTCAAATTTCAAATTCGAATTCAAAGCGGGAGAAACGTTTATATTTCAAATTCAAATTCAAACAAAAAAAAAAACGTGTGAAATAAACATTTAATATTCAGACGTACATAACATGTGAAATTCAAATTCAAAATTCAAATTCATACACAAATGGGCGGTTAAACGTTTATATTTCCAATTCAAATTCACACACAAACGGCTCTATAAATAGCCATTCTCAGGACCTCACAAAACACACACAAATCATACACAAATCACAAACAATTCTCTCAAAGCAATGGCTAACAACAATTCACAAGATAACGCTTCAGATTACAACACCCCACCAGAAGAACTTATCCCCGTATTCCCATACGAGAATCAACAATCCAACAATCCAACAATCCACCACAAGATTTGTTTCCCGTTTTCGAATATGACAATCCACCACCAAACACTCCACCGGAAGTTCTGTTTCTACCTATAAACAATCCACCACAAAACCAGCCACGTCCTTCGACTGAAGAAGAACTTTATGAACAAGATATGCGAGAATTGTTAAAGGTTCAAGCAGAGGAAGAAGAAGAGGCAAGAGCTCGTGAGGAGTACTTGCGAGCTAAACAGGCTCGGAGAAACGCTCGTTGTGCATGGCGAATCCAACATGGATTGCCCCGTGTGCCAACTAGTGATGATGATTCGAGTGCTTCGAGTGAAGAGGGATATGTGTCGGATGACTCGTTTTATTAATTCGTAGTTTTATGTTTAATTATCGTAGGTTTATGTTTAATTATCGTATTTTATGTTTAATGTTTGCTGTAGTTTGTTTAATGTATGTTTAAATTTTAGTTATTAATATAAGTTGTGTTTTGTTAGTTATTAAATGAAATATTAGTTTTAGTTGAGGGTTGAATTTGAAAATAGTTGAAGTTAATGTGTTAAAGCTGAGTTAAAGTTGAGTTATTGATATGGGTGTTTTTTTTCTGAGTTAAGGTTATTGTGTTAAAGCTGACGTGGCGCTGAGTTAAAGAATAACTCAGGTTACCACTACACATGCTCTAAGCGTTTAGCTCACAATACATCTTCTTGATATCATTCTTTAATTTTTTGGTAAAACAAGGATATATGATTTTCTGATACGTGAAGACGTGAAGCAATATTCAGTACCTAATTCTAACTTGAAACTATATCATTTAAGTTTTAAGAAATCGAAACACAAGTTTCATTTATTTACTTTAGAGGAGCAGTTCTAATTTGCTGTTTCTTCATAGATGCCATATATGTTAACTCAATTAAACGGCTAAAAAAATAATATTATAACAGTTATTTTATAAAAAGGAAAATTAAACCAATTGATCGATTGAGGTGGCGTCTGTGGAAGTAGAGGGGATGGCGGAAGTGAAAGAAGACAATGGCGGAAATAGTAACATAAGGGAATGTGATAAGAGGGACTTAAATGTATAAGGGTATTTTAGTCCATGCACTTAAAAGATCCGTGCATGAATAAAAAACATTCGTGTACACATCATTTGCCTTATTGTATTAGATGGTTATACTAATAGCTTAGCTAATTGAATTTGGTTAAATTTTATTTTAAGAAGTCTTTAAATTTATTACTTTTTAACTAGTGTAGATAATAAATGAAGACATTTAAGTATATACTATAACGTAACATAACATAATAATATTCCGTAAGTATCATTCGTTAAACATTTCAACATTAGCTTATAAATAGAGACAACCAAGTGCACGTACAATGTACAATTTTGGTCTAGTATGATGGATAAGCTGTTCATCATTTTCATTCTAACATGCACATTTGCTTCTTTAACGCATGCGATATGTGTATTTGGAAAATGGCATATTATTGTAACGAGTGATATGCCTGATAATGATGTCATTGTTCATGTCAAATCAGGAGACGAAGACCGTGGAATTCATACCATTCCATTCAACGGAACTTTTGACTGGACTTTTTGCGAAAGGTTTGATGGAAGAAGTCTTTACTTTGCCGACTTTTCGTGTGGTTCGAAAGTACAGAGTCTACATTTGTTTGACGACCCTATTCGACATATATGCTATGAACAAAAATTTGTGACTCGTACTCAACATTGTTATTGGTCAGTACGTCCAAATGGGTTTTTTGTATCTCGCCATCCCAATGGTGATTGGGTACATATATCATTTTGGCGTTGAAGAACAATCTCTATGTTGTATGTTTGCTACAATATGAAACATTTCATACACATAAAAATAAAGCTTGATTGCTCTAATTAGTTTTTTTTATGAAAATGTGTGTCAATATAGCGATTGATCTAATTACTTTATGATTGGTTTTTTTCGAGTTTTCGACTTTTTGACCCACTAATCTACGGGGTTTGAACCCACAACCACACAAACTCAAACCAAGTAAATTAAAGCCCTCCCTTTTTAAGAGGTTAGCGTGGCCACATATGATTGTTTGCACATAGCAGAAATTAAACTTGAGGCCTCACACATTTTAGAATGACTGGTTTTTCTTTTTAAGACAAACACCACAATCATGTGTGCATGCTCTCGCGGGGTGTGTTAACACAATAAATTACACTCTTTTCTTGCATTAACAAAATTAAGTTACACTAGTCTTTAAAATCTTACCTTTTGTTTTTCAATATTGACTTTTATCAAACACGAGTAAAGACAACTCTAGAATGTAATAAAGCTTATTTTGTTGAAAGATAAATCCCATAGGTTGCAACGTATTATTCCACAACTATTTATAGAGTAGTACAAAACATAAGAAACCCTAACGGGCCCTAAACCCACAAACGGGCTTGGGCCGACTAACCTAATATATTATCTAATACTCCCCGCAGTCCGAGCGGCGAAATCGCGAAAGCTCGAGACTGGAAGTTATTAATCGAAAAGTAAAGATAATGATAAACTTAAAGCTATCTTGTTGACGAGCCATCCATTGGTCTGCAGCATCTTGATAACTCTTCATGTAGTTTAACTTGCNAAAAAAAAAAAAAAAAAAAAAAATCGATTCATGTGCGGTTAACAAACAAAGAGCACAATCAACTAAAAAACATGGCTGCTTGTATCACGTGTAGGGTGTAGGATATGAATATTTGGATTGGTAATTTGTTTGTTTATTTCACAAACTGGTGTGATTGGTGGATTGTTTGTATAGTACTCCAGACTTTGGTGAATGGAGACGTGAAAAGTAAAGGAAATAAAACAAAGTAACATGCAGATAACATTTTGGAGATTAAAAAGGAGATACGGGAAACATTGGAGATGAAAATAAGATCCTTGGAAGGGAGTTTATCTATAACTGTTACAGAGGAAGTGAGGAACCACAGTTTGTACTTTTTGTTGTTCTTTAATGTCTCTTGGAAGTGAGAATTGAATCTTTTTAACCATTTTAGCTTTAAAGTCTAATGATAAGTTGCACATGTGTTTATCCTGAGACCCTTATGTATACTCTTTTCCTATGGAGTACTCATCCTGGTAGGTCCTCTAGATTTTCTCAGTGATATGTACGATGATGTTACGTCTGTTATGCGTCGGTATTGAGCTTTAATCCTGAGCCCCTTATGTATACTCTTTTCCTATGGAGTACTAATAACTTTCCACCATTGTTTTGGGCTTGCGTAGTTACAAAGTATTATAGCCCCTTGAGGTGTAGCTTGTTAAAATCATTTATCTGTTTTGCTATTCTGCTCACCAGTGATGAGAATGTCAGCATACTTGTTTGGGGATGTTTGTAAACTATCATGCTCCATTGGTAAACAATATGAATTTTGAGCCCCTTACTAGTCCTCGGTTATGTGTCAACTAGTAACCTTTCAAGATGGTGTAGTTTTTTAGAGGTATTTAAGCCTGAAGATAGCTTTCAGCTTCGAGTATTATAGGTGACAGATTCGATAATTTTGTAGCAAGTCAGTTACATTAGTCAACTCAACCTGACCTGTTACACTTGTTCAATTTTTTCCTTTAATTTAGAACATTTAATGTGTAAACTATGATTCAGATATTATATTAGGTTCATTATGTTATTAATCTCATAATAAAATAACTCACATGGTTTAGGCATTACAGTACATTTTGGGCTACTTCTGTCTGTTTGACCTGTTTCCTTTTTTAACTACTTTATATTCCCCAAAGGGGAAGGTTGCCCTCTTGGATGTCAGTGCACGACTCAAACCACTAACTACTAACTAGCCTTTCTAAAATTAATACATATAGATAAATCGAAATCCAAATCATCCTGATTCTCAGTATGCATAGATATTAGTTGGAAGGATAGTCATCTAACCTGTGTGGTACCATACCAAGGTAGTTTCTTTAGGTTCAAAATCTCTTGTTATCACTTCAGTGGGTTTGGGAGGGTTAAGGCAAATGTTTTATAAAGCATGCTCATGTTTTGCTTTTGTATTACAGCCCGGCTATGAACTACTTTGCTGTTTAAGATGCATTCAACCACGTGATCACAACTTCCAGACAACATGTGTCTGTAGAGTCCCGAAGCACTTGCGTGAAGAAAAGGTAATAGAGTGTGTGCATTGTGGTTGCAAGGGCTGTGCAAGTGGAGATTAACAGCCAGCATACATCTCTAGGTGCTCTTGACACACTCATTTTCCCTTTGGTGTATCGGTCGGTTGTACACAAAATTTTCGACTTCCTTTTCTTTTCGTTTCTTTCGTTTCTTCTTTTCTATCTGGGTGTTGCTGCGTACGCTATTCTTTCAAGAAAGAAAACACCGCACCAGGTTCGTTTTGGGGTGGCTTGGTTGGGGTTGCAAAGAATACGACACTAGAAAAAAGTTATCACGTTATTTTCCTTTGCTGTCCTAAGGTGTATCTATGCAATTTTTTCGTCTGGTAACAAAGTGTCCAAAAGGAAAAAATGCTTCTCGGTTCGTTGTTCCTGGAAAAAAGGTTTTCCAGCGAGGGGTTTTTTGATCGTTTTTGGGTTTTTCAGGTTTAAGGAAAACCTTCGCGTATCAAAAGTTTCTGTTTTTTTTTCGGTATGAAAAGAACGATTGCTTTCGTTGGGGATTGGATGGATGATGTAACGAGATGGATATAAACAAAGGCTCTGATTACAATTGTTGTCCCAAGTTCCCTGCGAATATGAGTGATGGATATTATGGCATCGAGTGGTGGTTTATATGTGGTTCGAGATAATATCTTGCAAGACAAATACAGAATGATAACTTATATTTCATTCTTCCTGTAACTCATGTAAAGTTACAGATTTTCATAATATTATACTAACGCGGAATGGGTCACTAAGACCATTCGCGGTATGTCACGCATAACGGGTGCGGTCCCTTGGGTCTTTGTCTGGAATCGAATGGATGTGACAAAGGCTCACAACCCTTCTGCCTTTATGTTTCCAGATTTTCATAACTGAATGTACCAGTTAAAACTTTCGTTAATATACATTAACGGGGTCCTTCAAGGTTTCAGAAAGTAAATATCGAGATTATAAAACTTCGGTTCACACCGGCTAGGTGTAACGAAACTCTAAAATAGCAAATGGAACATACTTAATATAAACCATTTCATATCACACGTTAACTGTTGAACAAGTGATGTAACAATGCGCTTAAAGCAGGTAATAAGGTTTCAAATAGGTTTGACAATAATACATATGATGTTGGAAGACTAC